>JAJJWW010005163.1:104922-401086 GCA_023531295.1 Papaver armeniacum | reverse complement strand
AATGCATGTCAATGTATATTCTTTGTATTTAGCAAGTGTTTGGGGATGGTGGAGAAATTTTCTTATTTAGACGAGGACGAGGATGCAAAATTTGAATTATATGTACTTTGTAATTTTTTGAGGTCACATTTTGAACTTTCTAGGTCCGCAAATATATTTGAAGTTTTAGGTCGTCGGAATCTCGCAGATGATTTTACATGCGATGGATGGACGCTTTAAAGACTTCAAGTTTATGCAATTATGACTCCTTGAAAAAGGTGATCATTGTCATAAAGTTTGTGGATATATTCCGTACTTGGCTTGAACTCGAATCTCGGACAAAGATGTGGATTGTCAAAATGGGATAATTAGCATATGTACAATCTATTTTATTAAACCCTTCTTTCACGGATTTTTAGCTAGATTTTTTCTAATGAAAGAGTACAAAGTGATGGAGTTTTATCTTTGATTAGACAATCATGATTTGGCCATTAACTTGGACCGGAGGGAGTATCTAATTACAATCTATACGTATTAAGAGATTGTATAAAAGAAATGCTCATTTGAATGCAGACAATTTATTCCAGTCTTCCGACACTTTGCCCGATTGGATATCATGGCATGGATAGCTTCCCGATGTGTTCTTTGGATCGATAAGAGGTTGGGAGTTTTTCCGTTTCCTTACAAACCGTAATCCGCTTTTTCCTACGTTCGCCTTTTTTTTACTGCCGCTGCCGCTTATTTATAATGAATTTTTACTTCTTTTCTCCGTTAAAAATGTGATTAAGGTGGGTTTTGGTTTTTGAATTTCTATGATGCAAAGATTTTTATTTTTATTCTTATTTTGTGTTTCGCTTGCAAGATTGTCCTTGAGCCGCATCTTTAGAATTTAATAATTGATCTAATTGCTCAAGGTCGGTGTTAGAGTAAACTTTGATAATCGATCGATGCAAGTATAGAGTTTTCCACCTTTCCGTGGCTTTGTTCTTTGATCGATGCACTCATCTTAAGAACTTATTAGGTAGGAAGTAACTATGGTGAATTTTCCTCCATGGATTTTTTTTTTTGGTTTTCCTTTTCTAGATTTTCCGCGTAAAATAGAATTCTTCATTAACAAAGCAATGTCTTTTCCCCCGAACTTCATTTTTAACTTACAAACACTAATCTTCTTATTCTTTGTCCAAATAAAATTCGTATTTTTTTTTCCTCGAGGACGAATGGTAATTTTTTCATGTGTTTAGTCCTCTAGAAATCCCAGCAAAGGAAGTGAATTGCTACTGGCAAATCGAGTCTTTGCAAAGTCTAAAAAGATATGGTCATTTGCACAAGAAATATCCATAGCCATCTTAACCAAAGGTAAACTATATATTTGTACACCGTAAATTCTTATCTTTTTCGTATGATGATCAAAATTGCAATCTTAATCATTCTCCGAGAAGATTATAAATTAGTCCTATTTAATTTATTTTTTTTTTTAAAATTATTATCTTTTTCATATGATGATAAAAATTGCAATCTTAATCATTTTCCGAGAAGATTTTAAATTGGTCCTATTTAATTAATTTATTTTTTTGGTAAACAGGTTGTTTTGTAGGGAGAGTTTTGAGATAAGAACCTTCCAATTCACCTTCAGTACAATAGGGGTCAAGATCTTAAGGGCAAAGAAAGTTTGTCCCGATGAAGACACCGGTGCAACAATTGTAAGAAAGTGGAGTCACCAGTACCTACATAATGTCACAACAAGATGCATGCACGCCAAGGTTGTTTAGAAACTAATTTTATTTTATTTTATTAGTACATAATTTGGAGAGTGTATGGCAAATTGTCTTTGGACATTTCTGAACTATATTTGACCAGTTTAGAATAACCTAATTTATCTATAATTCGTTTCAAATGCCTTACTGAGGCTGTAATTTTGCGACGTTACATGAACTGTGTAATTGCAGCGCTGTAATTTCTGTCTTTCTTTGAAAAAAAAGTGAATTGGAGATTATGATAGGGAATTTCAAGCCAAGAAATTTAGGATAGGGAATTTGAAGCCAATAAGGAACTGGAGATTGGGTATGAATTATTCATTGATTTGGGTTGGAGTTTGATAAGCTTCGATGATGCTTTCAATGGGTGGGAACTATTCTTACTATACCGAACATGTTGATAAGGAATTGGAGACACTATATCAATTTTTTATCACACAAACTAAATAATAATCTCTATTTTCTGTTTGTTATAGGATGTACTATTATGTAGAGAAGTTGTTTTCTGAGATCTTAAACATGCTAATTTGACAATGATGATATGGTTATTGCTTATAAAAGGTATCACTACTGACGTGGTGCATCACGCGAAAGATTTTATTGGGGAAAGAAAGTTGGGGTAAGAAAATTTGAACAAATCAGTTGTAGTCTTTCATCAGAATTACATGTAGAGATACGTGGTTCATGACCAATAAAAACTCTAAAACGTCTACAACCATCATCTTTCTTTTTGTACATTAGTCATTCAAAAGAACCAACAACTCGCCCTTCCAGCAATGACCTCATTTACTTTTGTTTGTATTTGGATTTTAATCATAGATAATTCGGATCATGTCATAACACGGTTGGTGATTGAGCCCCGGTTTACCGGATTGACGTCATAACACCGCTTGGGGGATTGAGCTCTAATTTATTAGGATTGATACTCAATTAATTCTTTTGGATTTCTAAATATGGTCCATGAGATTCTGCATAAATAAATGATATAAAAATACTCTGTGATTAGGTATCTGGTGTTGGTTGTTGAGTTGCTTCAACCCCAAATTATTCTCATCTATACTTGATCTATAGTTTGTAAAGTGTGAAATCGGTTGACTTGATAATACGACTTATAAACATCGGCAAATAGTGGGATCATACTTATTGATTCGATATGGGTGGGGTTAATTTTTGAACTATGAAAGATATTCGTAGTTAGAATGGAAATGTAAGATTTCTTGACTATATTTTAAGTTTGCCTCATGATATTTCGGATGAAAAATAATTGAACTAATTTTCGTCATTAAATATCCGATCTCCCAAAAATTGACTCGGTGATTAGTCACCAAGGCTAAATGACAAAGATTAACTTATTTGAGTGAAAAACTTACATGTTGATGGTCTTGAATGGTCAAAGAAGTTGATGGAGTATAGGCTAAATGGTTTTATCTTATTGTTGACAAATTTTGGGTCTTATGTTAATTTAGCTTATGTTAATATGGAAGAGTTTTTGGCTGCAAGATTGATGAGAAAATGAACAAAGAAACTGATATGTGTGTGGTAGAGCAAATATTTTGGATTAGGTTGAGAATAATTTACCTACTTGAAAAAAAAAATTAGCATATATTTTTTTGAGAGTGAGGCAAATTTATGCGCAACATTGTCCAAGGAGATAGTTATTTGTTAAACTTTCCCAACTATCTCTGATCTGTTTAAACTTCTCTAGAAAATGTAGGTGTTTTGATCATGTAGTGTTCAAGCAAGGTGCATCAGCCGAGATTGTTGGTGGAGCAATAGAAAAAAAACTCATGAAGAGGGTCATCCGGTTATGTAACTATTTTTCTTCATTTCTTGGCTATGTAGTTCAAGTGGGTTGGTTTGTTTCCGAGAACCACCACACCATATTAAAATTTATGTATGAAAACAAACTTATTATACTCCAATGAATAAAAGTTTAATTTTCTTAAACTGTTATCAGATTTACCCCTCATTTAGCAATTTATCTAAGAAAGTGAAAGCTTTGTGCATTTGCGCTCCATGTATTTTTATATTACCTATTTATCTTTGTTGGTTAGTATATGAGATTTTGATGTTTTTTTCCTCTTTTTAGGCAACAATAGAGTTCTGCGGGTGAGAAAGAAATCACTTATAAATGTTAATTGTACAACAAAAAATACAAACAAGCAGCGCCGCTGATTAATTCAACGAGAAAGAAATTATCACACAATAGGAAAAATTACTCACATAAATGGAATTTGATATATAAGCTTCAAGCACTATAATCAAATTTAGATTTAAATTGTGGCAATTTTGAATAAAATGAATTCATTGTAATTATTTAAGGACGATAATCAAGTTTAGGCTTAAGTTGTGACAATTTTTAATTAAATGGATTTCTTTACAATTATTAAACTATTAGATGGTATATATGCCTCAATTATATTTTGTGTAGTTTTTAATTCAAGTTAACTGTTTATTCTTATGTTGATTTAGACTAGACCCAAACAATTTAAAAGAAACCAGGTCTTTTGAATTCTTATCCCTTTGATGGTGCGGATGGCAATGGTGAACAAGTTGGTATTTGATTGAAAATCCTTTCCAGCTTGGCTACATTTCAAATAAAATTTTAGGCTATCGCAATATATAAAAGATTTAGTTGATGCTTTTAGTTGCCATTGTCAAAGGTGTACAAATAGACGCATCTAAAATTCATACTTTCACTTTGAGCAAATCATTTTAAACTATACATATAGAATTATGCCTTAGAATATAGTTTGAGGTATCCATTAAAAATAGTCGGACTAATCAAGATTTTTTTTGCAGCTGCTTAAATGCATTTGGGTAATGGGCGCGGGGCGAAGCCCCGCCACACAAATCTACAGTTCCCACCATCCCGGTGCGTAGCACGGGTTACACACTAGTCCATTTTCTAAAGCTGTACTTTTTAGGGTCTTGTAGAGAAATCTTATTACAAGAAGCATTGCAAAACTAAAATCAAGGGCTAATTCGGGAATAATTTCTGAAACAAACTAGCCTAAAATCTGGCCCTAAATCCAAAGAACTTCAAACGAAATAGGGTTTTTAGTTTTGCTCCGCATCTCTAACATCACTAAATCATAGATTCCAAAGCTATAACAAGTGTCAACCAAATAAAACAGAGAACCACCTGATACATATAAGAAAACATTGAGAACCACTTCATTACGAGTTCCAGGGACGAAACCTCCTATCAAATTGTGTTGATGTTTTGAAGACAATGAAATTGTTCAACAGTTCACCGCTTCCGCTCCGTTCTCCACTTATATACAGGTCCAGAAGTTGGAGAAACAATCTCATCCTCTCGAAGTTTACGTTTCCGGCCCTTTTTCTGCATTTAATAATTTGATTTGTAACAAAATACAGATTAGAGAAACATAAAGACCAACAACTGAAAATGAACTAAAGATCTGAGAATATTAATACCTGCAATTCCTTCTTCAAAGCCATCTCCATGTATAACTTCTCCAGGTCATTTGCTCTTTTTTTACGTGCTTCCAGCTCTCTATAAGATATTTCTGTTTTCCTGCACATGGACTCTAGAACGTAAGTTTCAAGAAGATCAAGAGATAAATCTAGCTGTCCCGTATGGATTAAAATTGAAGATATACAATACTGAAATCAGCTAACTTCGCCACAACCAAATTCAACATAGCAAGAATGGCACAACCAGAAGGCATGTTACCCATTTGGCGAAAGAATGGAACAGAAAGCATACAGTTCTTTACCTTTTGATATGAGCAGGGATATCCTGAGACGGCAACTTTCCATGTGATGGTAAATTTGATTGAATTTCTTTGGCCTCTTCCCTGGAAAATCATGATGGAGATCAAGGAGCCAGTCAAACAAAAATGTGTCCACGAAGATGTGTAGGAAATAACAATTTTTTTCCTCTCAGAGCATCCAGAATGGTGGATCCAAAAAGACCAAGCTGTACCAGGCTTTAGGCAGTCAAGCCAAAACCAAAGTGGTGAACACCTCAGGGGTGTTAAAACTGGCCTAACTAAGGAGAAAATATTGTAAACCTAATAATGCACCGGCCTGGTAGAAATCTAAATCTTAGGCGAGGTTTTAAAACTTAGCCTAGAGGTAATTCACACTAAATTTTTTAATGGCCAGGATTTTTAACCCAGTCCTGTACCAGGAACAGTTCAACTGCCAATTTTTGCATTCGAATTTGGTTTTTTTGGCCATTCCAAAATATGGTCTCTCCAATTGCCGGGTGAATAAAAGTTCACTCTCATTAACTTGGTTTAAGTAAAACTTGCATTGAACTTATCCATCATTTTCTCAAGTAACCTCCAAACCAAAGTGACTACTCTATTATCATATGATTAGTGAACAAAAGATTACACAAGTTACTAACGTAATTACTCAAAACAGGAAGGTTGGTGGGAACTGCAAACCTGTCTTCGGCAAAGTAGACATGTTTGTTTGGCGTCCGATCACCAAGAGAGTGCAACATGGAACTTAACCTTTCGATTTTCTGTGGCAAAAACAGGGAATTTGAAATGAAAAAACAACATGAGATATATAATTTTACTACACACTACAAAAGTTACTCGTAGAAAACATCATTCTTTTAAGCATTTGCACCTTCTCCTCAATTTGCCATTTCTGTTTGATATACCCCATATCTTGGGTTTTCATCAGCATGAGTTGATCTTGAGTGAATTTGGCCTCGCTCCTGGTGAAAACATAATAATTTCATTCTTGTTCTTTTATGTGCTTGAGGTGTTGCTGATAAAAAAAAAAGGGTTAAAAACGCAATGAAAAACATTTTTTTTTACTTACTCTGGTATGTGGACTCCATCAACAGTCTTCGATCTGATCATATTATAGTAGAACTCATCTGGGTTCTTGTTTGCAGCCTTCTCCTTGAGTATCTACAGATCCAGACAAAACATAAAACACTAAGCCAATAGACAGATCCAGTTTTCAGCAACAATTCTATTTTAACAAATACATTACTTCCACATAATGAAAAACAGTTGCAAGGGAGAATTGAAAGTTTACCTTTATAATGTTCTCCTTTGTGTGGTATGCCTTTGCACGCTGTCGGTAATCTTTGGGCTTTTCAAGAATCCCAAACTTTTTTCTTGCTTGCCTGAATGTACGGAAAACAAAAATGAAGGTTGCGGATATCACCAAATAAGGTATAAAAGTTGATGAAAAATGAACAGTTACTCACGGCTGAGATCGCTCTTTGTGAGCTCTCCTAGGGACAGAATTCCTTAGAGACGACATTGTTATGAGCAAATCAAATTAACCAGTCTCCTCACACCACCTTACTCTTATATGGGTTGAAAAGAAAAATCTTCTGATTAACTGCAAGGTTTGACAAATAGCACAAAAGCGTTCAAATTAAATCTTAGTAAACAAAAAATAAGCAGAATAACACAATAAAGGAGAAAAGAGAACAAGCATTGTATTTCTGTATGCAACCAACATTTCACCATTACTATGTACAAAACCTCCACATGAAAGCTATTGACGTCACATTACTATGCCCAGTTACAACAACATAGCCAAGGAACAACAACCGTCGGCCTCCAATTTCAAGCTAGAAAAAGAGAGCGACTCCCCAGTACTACAAATTAACCTTTTAAGAAGAAGAAAAATATCCAAAGTGGCTCCCTTATTCAATGTTTCTTACAGATTCCATCGATGTGAAGTTGAAGTACAGAACACGATTCTACAAAGATATCCCAATACAAGTAGTCAATCCAATTTATCTAATTACTTCAGACTAGCCAATCCAACTATGAGAGAAACAGTGTCAGAAAACAAAAATTGAATCTACCACGGATAAACGGTTTCTTTTTTAAGCAGGTTTCGACTAATCCGAAACAAGTGATTCTGAATTGCTTAACACGTTGGCTCGAGAAACAACAATCACAGATAACGAAATCAAACAACAGAAATTCTGTCAATCAAAAGGAACAACTAGTAGAAATTAAAGTGAACGACATCATTAGCTATCTCCTCTTAATCTAGCTATTGACAATACCTCATTACAGTTTAACACTTCAAAATATTCTTATAACTGTTTAATCAAATTCGTGTATGTAAAAACACTCTACAATATACCATATGGTGCTATATCGATAAGATTTCATAATTAAAGTTAAGAACATCATTAGCTACCTCTTCTTAATCAAGCTATTGACAACACCTCAGTACATTTTGCAACAACATAGCAACGGAAGAGTATAAACATAACTCATTGAAGATATTATACCGCCCACTACAACAAGTTTAACACTGGAAAATATCCGCATAACTGTATCATCTAATTTGTGTACCATATGGTGCTGTACAATCGATAAGATTTCAAAACTAGACATCAAAACAGTATAAACATAACTCATTGAAGATATTATACCACCCCACTACAACAATACAAGTACTAAAATAGTAAATATGTAATCTTTCCGAAAACCCTAATTGTTCTCAGCAGGTTGCCTCTCCCAGCAAAACATCTATCTCAATCCCAAATTTCGAATCAAAATTGATAATAAAAACAAAATCCATCGTAAACCCATTATTAAACAAGACCAATTTTACTTATTCCAGAATCAAAATGATGATTATCACATCTTTTACCTAAGATAGGGTATTGTAATTGTAACCTAAAATTGACCCCTTCATAGATAGCTCCTTCAAACAGTAAACACACCTACAAAGTAAAACCCTAAGTCCGAATTGACAATACACTGAGCAGAAAAGAGTATCCTTACCTTTTTCGTCTTCTTCGTCTTCGTTTCCCTCCGTCTGTCTCTCGGCCCCTCTTTTCTCTGTTCTTTTTTCTGAATAGGGTTTAAGAAGAAGAATCTCTAAAGACGGACTTGCCCTCATACAGACACCCCTTAACATATAAGGTGTAAAACAGTAAAAACATGTATGCTGGTTAGCACCCATCACTATCTCCACGACTCCCAATATATTCCTCCACCGCCCGGACCCATCAAAAACGGAAGATCTAATTACTCCGAAACTTCAATTCGAATCATAGTACAGCTCAAAACAACAATAATCTATTCCACTCCATCAATCAAACCATCAGTACTTAAAATCAATCACAAAAATGGCGTCCCATCACAGAAATTTCTCCATTAATCTCCTGTTAATCTTAATACTGTCATTCTTCATGTCTACTACTGTTGTTACCTCATTCTCAATCAGAGAAGCCAGCATCCGCGACATCCAACAAGCATTCCTGGAGAACAAATTGACATCCAGAAAACTAGTTGAATTTTATTTACAGGAGATCGAGACCTTCAACCCTCTTCTCCGGGCTGTAATCGAGGTGAATCCAGATGCATTAGATCTTGCTGATGAAGCTGATGAAGAAAGGAGGAGGATAATTGCTAAGGGCAGCAATTTGGGGGAGTTACATGGGATACCCATCCTTCTCAAGGACACTATTGCGACCAAGGATAAACTCAACACAACTGCTGGATCATATGCGCTGCTGGGGTCTGTGGTGCCTAGAGATGCAGGGGTGGTCGAGAAGTTGAGGAAATCGGGTGCGTTGATTTTCGGGAAGACGAGTTTGAGCGAGTGGGCGTACATGCGTTCCTTTCATAATCCAAAGGGTTGGTCTGCAAGAGGCGGCCAGGGTAAGGTACATTGTTAAAATAGTGTTGGTTTACGCATGTTAAAGGGTTGGTACCTTATGTTGTGTGGGGCGCTAGGCGAGGCGAGGCGCCAAGCCCATCCCCTCGCCTAGGCGCCCAGAAAAAAACAGTAGCTTACATTTTTTTTACATTTTTGCGCCTTGGGCGTCTTATTAGCTAGGCGCCCCCTTGCATGACTTATGCGCCTTGGGTGTCTTATTAGCTAGGCGGCCCCCTTGCATGGCTTGTGCGCCTAGGAAAGCGCCTAGCTCGCCTTCCACAACATAGATTCTACCCACTGTTATATTAGTTAGTGTGCCTGGAAATGATGAAGAAATGTTTGATTTGTGTATATGGTGTGCAGAATCCGTATGTTTTGTCAGGCACTCCGTGCGGTTCGAGTAGTGGATCAGCTATTTCAGTAGCTGCGAACTTGGTGACGGTGTCGTTGGGTGCAGAAACGCATGGTTCTATCCTTTGCCCGTCTAGTCATAATTCGGTTGTTGGAATTAAGCCTACTGTTGGACTCACAAGTCGAGCTGGGGTCATCCCTGTTGCGCCTAGACAGGACACCATTGGGTAAGCTTTCCATCTCCAGCATATTACATTCAATTTGAAAGTACTTGTTCTTCGATCAACATTTTTTTTATGTTGCATCGAGCAGACCGATTTGCAGAACCGTATCGGATGCGGTTTATGTGCTTGATGCAATTGTGGGCTTTGATCAGCTAGATGCTGAAGCAACTAAAGCAGCAGAAAAGTTCATACCTGACGGGGGTTACAAGCAATTTCTCAAAAAAGACGGTCTGGCAGGCAAAAGAATAGGGATAGTCAGGCATCCATTCTTCAACTTTCCCCAAGGGTCGAATATTTCGCAAGTTTTTGAAGGGCATTTTGACACAATGAGGTAAATTACAGGGTTCAAGTAGTCTGAATTTAGGAATTCATGTTTTTATATATTAAAAGTAATGTTTCCTTTTGATACAACTGACTTTCATTTGGTAAATCAAAGGCAAGCAGGTGCAATTTTAGTGGACAACCTGGAAATTGAGCACATCGACATCATTACGAATCCGGGTCATAGTGGTGAATTGACAATAATGAAGGCGGAGTTCAAACAGTCGTTGAATATTTACTTGAAAGAGCTAATTACTTCTCCAGTGAGATCGTTGGCTAATGTAATTGCCTTCAATAAAAAATATAAGGATTTGGTAAGAGTTCAAACAGCTCAACTATTAATACTAGAATAACACTTGTACATCTGTCGCGATATCTAATAAACTGTTGCCAATGTACTTCAACTACCACCAAATGCTGTTCAGGAAAAGGTAGATAAGTTCCCTCAAGATATGCTTGTAGCGGCAGAGAACACACATGGAATGGACGGAGAGAAAGAAAAGGCTATAGTGGAGCACCTGGAGAGACTGTCAAGGGATGGATTTGAAAGGTTGATGATGGGTAACAAGTTGGATGCAGTCGTGACTCCAGGTTCAGATTTTGCAGCTGTGCTTGCTATTGGAGGATACCCTGGCATAAGTGTTCCAGCAGCTTATGATGAAGATAATGATGGTATGCCAGTGGGATTCTGTTTCGGTGGGTTAAGGGGCACAGAGCCAAAGCTTATTGAGATTGCTTATGCATTCGAACAGGCGACACTGGTTAGGAAACCTCCTTCCTTAAAATCAACCTCAGAAGATGATAACAGGAGTACCAGTCCGCTACTAGTCAGTAGCCAGTAGTGACTCTTCCGGACAAAGATGTTGTATTTATTTTCCTCATCATTACAAGGGTTTGTTTTAGCTCCCAATGCTGTTATTATTTTCAAAAGCCTTAATTATTGCAGTCTTTATTAATCAAACTATTATAAGTTGAAGCACTAACTAGCACAAACAGTTAATCCAGATTACTGGTTATTAACAACCAAATTCAGAAGCAAAATCCACACAACAACATCAACAATTTATACTCCTTCATCGCCTTCTCTTATCCTAAGCGAGTCGAGGAATGATTTCCCTTCGAGTTTACGAGAAAAGAATTTCTTAAAATAGTCCTCAAACCCAGTTGTTCTGAACAAGGCAGGTGTCTCTGGTGTGATCATGTCAAGTACTGGACCTATTTCCCTATCTGCTCTTGGGTTGTTAAATGTTGCAACTGAGAGCCTCTCCTTTGTTGAGTTTACTATTGCTCGGTGCTCCACGCTACGGTAAATCCCGTTACTTAAAATCTGCCATGCACAAGGAAGAATTAAAGGATTAATAGTAAATTTTAAACTCAACTATATTTTGATAATTATATTTCATCAACTCTTTTTACCTCCAAAGCATCACCAATGTTCACTATGAAGGCATTAGGTAGAGGTATAATGGGAACCCATAGTTTTTCTTTTCTAATCTGTAATCCATGCACTTCGTTAAGTTGAAGGAGGATCGTCAAACCGCCAGGATCTGAATGTGGTGTTAAGCCGATGACGTGTTCTGGTTGAGGGCAAGGAGGATAATAATTTATCCTCACTTGTTGTATCCCATCATCAAACAAATCTGCCATGACGTTAGTCTTTATTTGCAGAGCCTTCTCCATAGACTTAATGAGAGTCAAGCTAAGTTTACTCAACTCTGATGATAAGTAGGATTCAAGTGTCTCCCTGAAAGAAGAGATGAATTTCCCAGTTATAGAATGGAATCAGATTTCCGGCGGGAAAAATAGATGGAGAAGTAACCTGAGAGGTAGAGGGAGTTTGGGAAATAGCCTAGGCTTTCTCATATGTTTGGGAAGAGTGAGCATGTAAAACATATCAGCCCAATCAAGTTTTTGGTCTTCTGAATGAACAAATGCTTGTCCAAATCCTTCTATATCTCCTTCTTCCTGCCAAAATTTCTTTTTCTCATCCATTGGGAGTTTGAACAAACCTTCGATATCTGTTTTCACTTTGTCTACCAATGAATTATCAACTCCATGGTTTACCACCTACATCATGCATTAACCAATTTACTTGTTAATACCTGAAAGAAACCGCATATTCAATCGAAATGTACATATATATATATATATATATATACCTGAAAGAAACCCCATTCTTTGCAAGCAGAGTGAAGCCTCTCTAATTCTAACTTTCCGATGATGGGTTCTGGTGACAGTACTTTCTGCAAATCGATAACAGGTACTGATTGATCTATCATAGACGTAACAGCAGTGACATTATCACCTAACGTGTCCTGGTTATCGCGTATGTATCGAGCTGGGACTTCTGCAAGTGATTGTTTGGCTAATTCTTGAACACTAGGTACCAACAAAGAACCACCTAGCTTTGATAGTTTTGGTGTCTCCATGATGAACCTCCTCTGCTCTCTCTAATGATTTGTCTATCCTTTTATTGCACTAGGATTCCACCCACGTTTCAATTGATGGCATCATTTACGCATCCTGTAATAATTGGAAAAACTTTTTGAGTGTGAACACAAAATAGAAAATATCTTGTCACATTCTTCAGGATTTTCTCAAGGATGCCGGTGGAGTGGTGCACACCACTAATGCATCATCACCAACATATGAATCCTGCATGGGACCAGTTTTGCATCGAATTTGTGGCTCTCCATTTTGGGTTTTGCTCTCCATTATATACTCTGTGATTGATAATTTCTCCCTTTGGTATTAGTACAATTTTTGGACTTTCTAAATTGGCATCCACTATCTTTTTGTCCATTTCTTATGACTTTTTTTCCTTTGGACATAAGTCATATGTCCCATCAATTTATGTTTTTGTGTTTTCCTTCCACAGGTCCACCCTTTAGAAGCAGTACTGCTCGTTCAATTATGCGAAGCCGATTTGAATGAGTTTTATGGTAAATGAATGAGTTGAAAGCAATCGTTCCGGGTCCAGATATTGCAGCTCTGCTTGCGAATGGAGGACGGCATAAGTGTTCCAGCAGCTTATGATATATGCCATAAGGATTCTGTTTCGGTGGGTTAAGGGGAACAAAGCCGAGGCTTATTGAGATTGCTTACTAGAACAGGCAACACTAATAAGTAGACCTCCCTCCTTGATATGTTTCCATCCAACCCAGACGATGAAAACAGGAGTATCACTCCGCTACTAGTCAATACCCAGTAGGTACAAACAAAGAACCCCCTAGCTTAATTAGTCCATGAGTCTCCATGAATCTTCAAAACATCAGTTTCCTAATGATCAGATTGATGAACCTCCTTAATATCGGAGTAAGAACTCACTCACTCCCTCTCTCTTTCAATGATTCGTCTATCCTCTCTTTGTACTACGATTCCACCCACGTTTTAGTTGATGGCCCCTTGTCTAGATTTTTTTCTGCACATCTTTCGTGTCCAAGGCTGCTAATAGGGTACCAAATTACTTGGGGGTGTATCAATCCCTTATCAATATGTATTTTGTCCTATATGCATATTGGTACACCCCAAGCAATTTGGTAACCCTATTAGTAATCTTGCTGCGTGGCTATCATCAACTTAATTTGAGGCCGGTTTTGCAACTTGAGGACGCAAGTGGTGTGGTGCACATCACCCACATATGAACCTTGCATGGGACCAGTTTTGCAAATATCTAGAGGGTCGTCTAATTTGTGCCTCTCCATTTTTGGGATTTTCCTTTTTAACTCTTTAACCACTAATTGCATTTTTGGTTAAAGAATGGGCGACTCTAACTCCTGTAGATACCTGGAAAATGTCAAAGTACCAGCCTCCCCATATCAAAGAAGAGATGCTAGAGAGTATTACATCCAAAAACTGGAGAAGCCTCCCCATATCCTAGAGAAAACGCTACATAGCGCCCCTTCCCTGTTGACAAGCACGTGCGCGGTCCAAGTCACGTGGGTTCATAAAGAAGAATCTAAGGTACACTTGTCTTGCTATAGGAGACAGGATGTAAGATAAGAAAAGATAGGAAAGGATACATGCTTGACATTCTCATTTTAAGAAATGTCTATAAATAGGGATCCTCTCTCAACTGAGAGCCTCAGAGCTAAATTCTTGTGGTTAACCATGTACTACTTCCTAGAGTAGGCTTCCGAAACTACTATGATATTTGTACCTATTACATTTTGGCGACCACAGTGGGAGCCTATCTCATAGGATTAGGACAGTGGTTCAACCACTGAAAGCTCACAACTCAACAATACAAAGCGCAATTGTTGAACCTTTAGTGTCATTTTTAACGCTCAAGCGTCTTTAATCAGTCCAAGCGGAACCATGAAACCATCCAAGCGCCTCCATCTCTCTCCCAAATTTTGTCTAAGACGCCTCCACCCATGCACCTCCATCCAAGCGTCTCCATCCCTCCCAAGAGACTGTCTAAGCGCCTCCATCTCTCTCCCAAATTTTGTCTAAGACGCTTCCATCCGTGCGCCTCCATCCAAGCGCCTCCATCTCTCTCCCAAATTTTGTCTAAGACGCCTCCACCCATGCGCCTCCATCCAAGCGCCTCCATCCCTCCCAAGAGAATGTCTAAGCGCCTCCATCTCTCTCCCAAATTTTGTCTAAGACGCCTCCACCCATGCGCCTCCATCCGAGCGCCCCTATCCAAGCGCCTTCATCCCTCTCCAAATTCTGTCTAAGCGCCTCCATCTCTCTCCCAAATTCTATCTGAAGCGCCTTCACCCAAGCGGAACCATCCAAACGCCTCCATCTCTCTTAATATTTATTTAACTTCTTAAAAGACAAAACCAACTTCAACAGTTCAAGCTTATAACCACCAGCAGCGCCAACATCACTCACCTCCAATCATCGCCTATATCCGTCACTAGCCTTTAATAAAGCGCCAACATCGCCACCCAGACTCTAATAAGCGCCTACATAACCTCTAATGAACGCCTCCACTCTTTCTCTCTTTCTCCAATTTCCCTAACAGTTAAAAACTGCGTCACCTCCTGCCAGCGCCCAACTCAACATGGTGGCGTCCCTTTTGCAATTTCATTTTTTTTCTTCTTTGGTCGTCAGCGCCTACATCCCTCTAGACAAATAAAAATAGCTCAGTGGCGGACGAGTACCAATATAATCCCACCACCTACATCCTCTTCTTTAAAGACAAGTAGAAATCTTTTAGACTATCCAGGCGTCACCTTTTATTTACCAGTACCTGCGGCACTACAAGACGCGCTCCATTATAGTATTATGTAAACCCCGGCCATTAAACCATCACCAGCTTATCCAGGCGTCTCTTCTCTCAAGCATCTAAGCGCCTCACTTCTCCACAGCGCCTCCTCGTGACACCAGCGCTTCCATCAAGAGCAAACAACGGCTCTCTCTTCGACTTCTTATTGTAATATTTGATGAATCGACTTTGGTAGTTCAATATCATCGTTCCCGTATCAGCTGATGTTACCTCAGTCTTGGCTTACCAATTACAGTGGCGTTCCCATATCAGCGGCTTCCAATTCGAGCTTTCATTGTCGCTTGTATGAAAAAATGAAGTCGTAAGCAAGAGCTAAGCCTGTAGCGGAAAGGGGGGTCGAATGCACATCAACTGTTTATACAAACTCCACAAAGAAAAGCTCGTAGGTGGAATTCACCTTCTCATGGAGAAAGCTAAGTATTCGATGCCAAATCTCGACATCTTACAACATGTTTTGTTAATAAAATTAATAAAAATAAAAATAAAATAAAAATAAAATACATCATATGCTTTAATAATGTGTTTGCTCCATGATGTTATCACCTTGGCGTCCTAACATGCATCAAGGATGGAAGAACAATTGAAAGAGAGATGGGAAAAGACCATCTTTCCAGTTGCTACCGATTCGGATCTTGACGATACCCCTACGCTCCTCATGCCAAGGATGAGACCAACAACTCACTTTACTGAAGACACCCATCATCCATCAGCATCATCCCATCCCAAAGCCACGTCAGAGTGTACTAAGGTTTTTTTTTTTTTTTTTTAATAGTAAACGAAACTCTCCCCCTACACTGCCCAAATAAGTATAAACTTACTCTTCAATGTGAATGTCATGCTTAGAAATGTAACACGCCTATCTAGTTGTCACCTCACTTAGTAAATACCATGCCATGACATAACTTTTGAATATCCTACAGAATTAAGATTAGAATAACAAAGTAAGTGACATAGCATGTTTGCATGCGACTTTAATAATGAATATTTATGTTCATGGTAAATCATGTCTCTAAGTAAGATTGCAGTCACCAACTAGCTGTACAATATATGAAAGACTAAGTACTTTAATTTGGCACGTCATTTTGTCACAACGCTTATACGTGTTTTAATATTTTACTAAAATATCATTTTCATGAATGCATTATCACATTAATAATAACGTTAGCCTGCGCCGCCAGGAGTTTAGAAATATCATTGTTGTCAATATTGTATGTTTCCCTGTATGAAGCTAAGGATAAAAATGAAACCCAAACGGGTTTGGCAAAATAATATGTGAAAAAGATAACAAATAAATAAATGAGAGTCTCCCTCGACAAGAGGTGCGAGAAATTTAAGAATAACTCTTCTTGTCCTCGAAAACCAAGAGACTCGAGTGTCTAAATTCTATTTCTCTCAGTCTTTGAGACTCAAAGCGCCTAAATCCTTTTGCTCTCACTCTTTAAGACTCAAAGCGCCTAAATCCTCTTGTTCTCACTCTTTGAGACTTGAGTGCCTAAATACTCTCGCTCTCACTCTTTGAGACTCGAACATCTAAATCATCTTGCTCGAGCGCCCAAATCCGCTTGAGCTCACTCTTTGAGACTCGAGCGCCCAAATCCTCCTGATCTCACTCTCTGAGACTCGAGCGCCTAAATCCTCTTGTTCTCACTCTTTGAGACTTGGGTGTCTAAATTCTCTCGCTCTCACTCTTTGAGACTCAAGCGCCTAAATCATCTTTCTCTTATTCTTTGAGATTGGAGCGCCCAAATCCTCCTGCTCTCACTCTTTGAGACTCGAGCGCCTAAATCCTCCTGCTCTCACTCTTTGAGACTCGAGCGCCTAAATCCTCTTGTTCTCACTCTTTGAGACTTGAGTGCCTAAATACTCTCGCTCTCACTCTTTGAGACTCGAACATCTAAATCATCTTGCTCGAGCGCCAAAATCCGCTTGATCTCACTCTATGAGACTCGAGCGCCCAAATCCTCCTGCTCTCACTCTCTGATACTCGAGCGCCTAAATCCTCTTGTTCTCACTCTTTGAGACTTGAGTGTCTAAATCCTCTCGCTCTCACTCTTTGAGACTCAAGCGCCTGAATCATCTTTCTCTCATTCTTTGATATTGGAGCGCCCAAATCCTCGTGATCTCACTCTTTGAGACTCGAGCGCCTAAATCCTCCTGATCTCACTCTTTGAGACTCGAGCGCCTAAATCCTCTTGTGATCACTCTTTGAGACTTGAGTGTCTAAATACGCTTGCTCTCACTCTTTGAGACTCGAGCGCCTAAATCCTCCTGCTCTCACTCTTTGAGACTCGAAGCGCCTAAATTCTCTTCTTCTCATTCTTTGAGACTTGAGTGCCTAAATACTCTCGCTCTCACTCTTTGAGAATCAAACGTCTAAATCATCTTGCTCGAGCGCCCAAATCCGCTTGCTCTCACTCTTTGAGACTCGAGCGCCCAAATCCTCCTGCTCCCACTCTTTGAGACTCGAGCGCCTAAATCCTCTTGTTCTCACTCTTTGAGACTTGAGTGTCTAAATCCTCTCGCTCTCAATCTTTGAGACTCAAGCGCCTGAATCATCTTGCTCTCATTCTTTGAGATTGGAGCGCCCAAATCTTCTTGCTCCCACTCTTTGAGACTCGAGCGCCTAAATCCTCCTGCTCTCACTCTTTGAGACTTGAGCGCCTAAATCTTCTTGTGCTCACTCTTTGAGACTTGAGTGTCTAAATACGCTTGCTCTCACTCTTTGAGACTCGAGTGCCTAAATTCTCCTGCTCTCACTCTTTGAGACTCGAAGCGCCTATACTCTTGTTCTCATTCTTTGAGACTTAAGTGCCTAAATACTCTCGCTCTCACTCTTTGAGACTCGAACGTCTAAATCATCTTGCTCGAGCGCTTAAATCCGCTTGCTCTCACTCTTTGAGACCCGAGCGCCCAAATCCTCCTTCTCTCACTCTCTGAGACTCGAGCGCCTAAATCCTCTTGTTCTCACTCTTTGAGACTTGAGTGTCTAAATCCTCTCGCTCTCACTCTTTGAGACTCAAGCGCATGATTCATCTCGCTCTCACACTTTGAGATTGGAGCGCACAAATCCTCGTGCTCTCACTCTTTGAGACTCGAGCGCCTAAATCCTCCCCGCTCTCACTCTTTGAGACTCGAGCGCCTAAATGTTCTTTTGATCATTCTTTAAGACATGAGTGCCTAAATACTCTTGCTCTCACTCTTTAAGACTCGAAAGTCTAAATCATCTTGCTTTCTTTAAGACGCCCAAATCTCTTGCTCTCACTCTTTGAGACTCGAGCACCCAAATCCTCCTGCTCTCACTCTCTGAGACTCGAGCGCCTAAATCATCTTGTTCTCACTCTTTGAGACTTGAGTGTCTAAATCTTATCGCTCTCACTCTTTGAGACTCAAGCGTCTGAATCATCTTGCTCTCATTCTTTGAATCATCTTGCTCTCATTCTTTGAGATTGGAGCGCCCAAATCTTCCTGCTCTCACTCTTTGAGACTCGAGCGCCTAAATCCTCCTGCTCTCACTCTTTGAGACTCGAGCGCCTAAATCCTCTTGTGCTCACTCTTTGAGACTTGAGTGTCTAAATCCTCTCGCTCTCACTCTTTGAGACTCGAGCGCCTAAATTCTCTTGTTCTCACTCTTTGAGACTTGAGTGCCTAAATACTCTCGCTCTCACTCTTTGAGACTCGAACATCTAAATCATCTTGCTCGAGCGCCAAAATCCGCTTGATCTCACTCTATGAGTCTCGAGCGCCCAAATCCACCTGCTCTCACTCTCTGAGACTCGAGCGCCTAAATCCTCTTGTTCTCACTCTTTGAGACTTGAGTGTCTAAATCCTCTCGCTCTCACTCTTTGAGACTCAAGCGCCTGAATCATCTTTCTATCATTCTTTGAGATTGGAGCGCCCAAATCCTCGTGATCTCACTCTTTGAGACTCGAGCGCCTAAATCTTCCTGATCTCACTCTTTGAGACTCGAGCGCCTAAATCCTCTTGTGCTCACTCTTTGAGACTTGAGTGTCTAAATACACTTGCTCTCACTCTTTGAGACTCGAGCGCCTAAATCCTCCTGCTCTCACTCTTTGAGACTCGAAGCGCCTAAATCCTCTTCTTCTCATTCTTTGAGACTTGAGTGCCTAAATACTCTCTCTCTCACTCTTTGAGAATCGAACGTCTAAATCATCTTGCTCGAGCGCCCAAATCCGCTTGCTCTCACTCTTTGAGACTCGAGCGCCCAAATCCTCCTGCTCCCACTCTTTGAGACTCGAGCGCCTAAATCCTCTTGTTCTCACTCTTTGAAACTTGAGTGTCTAAATCCTCTCGCTCTCAATCTTTGAGACTCAAGCGCCTTAATCATCTTGCTCTCATTCTTTGAGATTGGAGCGCCCAAATCCTCCTGCTCTCACTCTTTGAGACTCGAGCGCCTAAATCCTCCTGCTCTCACTCTTTGAGACTTGAGCGCCTAAATCCTCTTGTGCTCACTCTTTGAGACTTGAGTGTCTAAATACGCTTGCTCTCACTCTTTGAGACTCGAGTGCCTAAATTCTCCTGCTCTCACTCTTTGAGACTCGAAGCGCCTATACTCTTGTTCTCATTCTTTGAGACTTAAGTGCCTAAATACTCTCGCTCTCACTCTTTGAGACTCGAACGTCTAAATCATCTTGCTCGAGCGCTTAAATCCGCTTGCTCTCACTCTTTGAGACCCGAGCGCCCAAATCCTCCTGCTCTCACTCTCTGAGACTCGAGCGCCTAAATCCTCTTGTTCTCACTCTTTGAGACTTGAGTGTCTAAATCCTCTCGCTCTCACTCTTTGAGACTCAAGCGCCTGAATCATCTTGCTCTCCTTCTTTAAGATTGGAGCGCCCAAATCATCCTACTCTCATTCTTTGAGACTCGAGCGCCGAAATCCTCCTGCTCTCACTCTTTGAGACTCGAGCGCCTAAATGTTCTTTTTCTCATTCTTTAAGACATGAGTGCCTAAATACTCTCGCTCTCACTCTTTAAGACTCGAAAGTCTAAATCATCTTGCTTGAGCGCCCAAATCTCTAGCTCTCACTCTTTGAGACTCGAGCGCCCAAATCCTCCTGCTCTCACTCTCTGAGACTCGAGCGCCTAAATCCTCTTGTTCTCACTCTTTGAGACTTGAGTGTCTAAATCCTATCGCTCTCACTCTTTGAGACTCAAGCGTCTGAATCATCTTGCTCTCATTCTTTGAGATTGGAGCGCCCAAATCTTCCCGCTCTCACTCTTTGAGACTCGAGCGCCTAAATCCTCCTGCTCTCACTCTTTGAGACTCGAGCGCCTAAATCCTCTTGTGCTCACTCTTTGAGACTTGAGTGTCTAAATCCTCTCGCTCTCACTCTTTGAGACTCGAGCGCCTAAATCCTCTCGCTCTCACTCTTTAAGACTCGAGCGCATAAATCATCTTGCTCTCACTCTTTGAGACTGGAGCGCCCAAATCCTCTTGCTCCCACTCTTTGAGATTCGAGCGCCTAAGATTAAAGAAAGCGGCTCCCAAGCCTTTGATAAAAATAAAAATGTGGTAGAAACCCTCCAACTCCTAAAAGCGGCTCTTACGCCAAGAGAATAAGCGACTCTTATGCCCTCAAAAGCGGCTCTCAAGCCTTTGATAAAAATAAAAAAGAGGGTAGCGGCTCTTATGCCTAGAGCAGAAGCGGCTTTTAAGCCCTCAAAAGCGGCTCTCAAGCCTTTTGATTAAAAAAAAATAAAAAAAAAATGATGAAAGCGGCTCTTAAGCCCTTGACAAGAAAAAGAAAAAGAGAGAAAGCGGGTAGAAACCCTTCATCTCAGGAGGATAAAAAGCGGCTCTTACGACCATGATAGAATAAATAAATAATAATAATAATAAATAAGAAGCGGATCTTAAGGCCCTTAAAAGCGGATCTTAAGCCTTTGATAAAAAGATATAAAAAAAAGAGAGAAAGGGTAGAAACCATTCGTCCTCAAAGCGGCTCTCAAGCCTTTGACGGAAAACAAGATAGGGTAGAAACTCTCCAAGTACAAAAGGCGTCTCTTGCGCCTCTGTAAAGAAGAATGAAAGAAGAAATGGCTCTTAAGCCGAGAGAAGAAGCGGATCTTACGCCTTCGATAAAAAAAGAAATAAATATGAAGTGTCTCTTAAAGCTCTCTAAAGTGACTCTTAAGCCGAGCGAAGAATCGGCTCTTAAGCCCCAAAAGCGACTCTTATACCAAGATAAGAAGCGGCTCTTAAGCCCTCCAAAGCGGCTCTCTAAGCCTTTGATCAAATAAATAAATAAAATAATAATATGATGAAAGCGGCTCTCAAGCATTTGACGAAAAATAAGAGAGGTTAGAAACCCTCCAACTTCAAAAGGTGTCTCTTGCGCCTTTGAAAAGAAGAATGAAAGAAGAAATGGCTCTCAAAAGCCCTTAAAAGCGACTCTCAAGCCTTTGACGAAAAAGAAGAGGGTAGAAACCCTCCAACTACAAAAGGTGTCTCTTGCGCCTTTGAAAAGAAGAATGAAAGAATGGCTCTTAAAAGCCTTCGATAAGAATGAAGAGAGGGTATAAACTCTCCAACTCCAAAAGGCGTCTCTTGCACCTTATAAAGAAAGAAGAAATGGCTTTTAAAAGACCTTAAAAGCGGCTCTCGTACCTTTGATAAAAAATAAAGAAAGACGAGGAAAGTGGCTCCCAAGCCTCCGACAAAAGACAGGTAGAAACCCGCCTTCATCACCAAAAGGCGGCTAGCCTTTAAAAAAAAAGAAGAGAAAGGGTGGAAACCTTTCACCAGGGAGAAACTTGCGCCTTTGACAAAATAAAGAAAAAAAGAAGAAAGAAGCGCTTCTCGAGCCTTTAACAAAAAAGAAAGGAAAGAGAGAAATGATAGAAACCCTTCGTCTCCAAAAGGCGCCCTCAAGCCTTTAACAACGTAAAAGATGCCGAGAAGAAAGCAAGCCCGAAAGACGCCGAGAAGATAGAGAGTCGAAGATACACCGCACAAGGGGACTTGCAAGAAGTGAGCAAGCCCAAGAGACGCTGAGGAGAAGGCGAGTTGAAAAGATACCACTAGGGGACTTGCAGGAAGAGTGCAAGTCCAAGAGATGACGAGAATAGAGCGAGTCGAAGAGACGCCGCACTAGGGGACTTGAAAGAATTGAGCAAGTCCAAGCGGTTCTGAATCAGGACTACGGAACTTGGAGCGAGTGCACAAGTCATAAATCATCAATAGACAAGGGGACTTGCGAGAAAATACGCAAGGCCCTGGCAAGAGGCACATACGACTGACTAGGGGACTTGCATCAAGCGTGCAAGTCAAAACCATCCGAGCTTGATAACAAGAGGACTTGCGGGAATATGCAAGTCTCAAGGTAAAGGCGCCAGAAGAACCGCGCAACGACAGAAGAGCTGAGGAGGCAGATGATAGACTGTTGATAAGACCAACGCCTTGCCCAAACAGCCAGGGACTTAATGTAGATACCTGGAAAATGTCAAAGTAGAATGTCAGTCTCCCCATATCCAAGAAGAGATGCTAGAAAGTATTACATCCAAAAACTTGGGAAACCTCCCCATATCCTAGAGAAAACGCTACATAGCGCCCCTTCCCTGTTGACAAGCACGTACGCAGTCCAAGTCACGTTGGTTCATAAAGAAGAATCTAAGGTACACTTGTACTGCTATAGGGGCAAATGTAAGATAAGAAAAGATAGGAAAGGATACATGCTTGACATTCTCATTTCAAGAAATGTCTATAAATAAGGATCCTCTCTCAACTGAGAGACTCAGAGCTAACTTCTTGTGGTTAACCATGTACTACTTACTAAAGTAGGCTTTCGATTTTACTATGATATTTGTACCTATTACAACTCCAAGCAAAGAATGGGCATGGGTATTTCCAAGTTCTATGCATGCTTTAGCTTTATCTTGGCCAAACAACTACATCTCTGGCAACTCAGGAAAGGTGGTATGGAACCTAATCCCAGCAGCTATTATTTGGACGTTGTGGAATGAAAGAAACAATCGCATCTTCCAAGAAAATTACAACTTCAAAACTGATGGGGATTTATGTGATAATGCAAAAATATTTGTACTCTCATGGGAAGCTACAGCAGGAAAGCAAGTTCATGCAAATTTTTCTCATACTATCTTGAATTGGGAAACCGTATTCTATTGTGCACTATGCCAGAGTAAATGTTACAAAATCATTGTGCAATACGACAGAATGTGCCAAAACGAGTACTGCGCAATTATTGTGCAATATGCCAGAGTAACTGTTGCACAATCATTTTGCAATAGACCGAACGAGTGGTGCGCAATCATTGTGCACTACGCCAGAGCGAGCGGAAGAGGGAATGTTGCACAACCAAGACAAGAGAATACCTCCTCCGTAGAGCTTGCTCTAAGACTTGGTCTTGGCTTTAGTCTTTTTCCCATAGCTTTGATGGATTTGTGCTTTCTTGTTTGTACTTGTATTTTTTCATTTTTTCAATTTAACCTTTACACTAAGAAAAAAAACAAAAATCAATGCTATTGGTGACATGTCAAACGAGCATAATACGACCATTAGTACTATACAATGAAGTAAGTTTCAAAAATCAATTTCACATAACTGAACAAGTTCTTAAAGGGCGTTGTTGTAGGAAAACATAAACATAAATGGATGGGATATATGACTTGATGTCCAAAGGAAAAAATTTATGGACAAAAATATAGTTGTCGTTAGTTACAGAGTCCAAAAAACAAAACTTGTAAGAGCAAGTCTTATGGTGTAATCCAAGATATTCCAAGTATATAAAAACTGTGGAATGTCAAGTCTAATGGCTTCCAAGTTGGTGTCTTCCACAGTTTTTCCAAGCCATGTTCCATGATTTCGTGGGATGGTCTGAGAAATCCATGGAAGCGCTAATTAGATTAGCGTAAAACGCTATTCAGAATAGCGCGCTAGAAGAATAAAAATAACGCGTAGCTTATTTTTTAGAAGAGAAAAAAAATGTTAATCTTAATAAGCGTAACGCGGAAACTGCAAAGGGTAAATCAATAATAACTAAGAACATTTAACTCGAGCCCAACGCTAGAATAGCGTTTATTTTTATCCATAAATTTAAAAAATGTTATTTGTGACGGTTTTCAGCCCTTGAAAATCTAATGGTTGAGAAAAAAATGTTAATCTTAATAGCGTTCTCCAACATACATAACAAAGCAAAGTTTATTACATATTTGCAAGTTTAGAAATGATAAATATGGGCATGAATAGCGTTTTCTTTCCAACGCTATTATTACAATAACATTTATTATATGGAATAAACTTCACTTTAAAATTAGGATATGTAATAAACATTCAAAGTGAAATCAACACTTCCAACTTGCTAATGTACTTCAACCACAACCAAATCTTGTTTTCTTTAACTCGGGAAAATGTAGACAAGCGTGCTAGAAGACGGAACTATCCCCATTCCATTCCATTTCAAACTCGGACTCATGATCTTTATCTCCATCACCGCTCATTGAAACTTTAAATCTTAAAAAACATCACCTTTTTCTTCTCTTCGAAAAAGTTTCCTCTTTTAGTTTCCTACAAAAGAGAAACGAGTAATTAAAAAAATGGTACCATCTTCATCTCCTCCATCTCTCGTTACCATCTACGGTGAGTTTGAATCAACACACTAATTTGGTTTCCTATCGGTTCTTCATGAGGCCAATAAAAATAACGCCCAACGCTAGAATAGCGTTTATTTTTTATCCATAAATTTAAAACGAGCCCTTGAAAATCTAATGGTTGAGAAAAAAAATGTTAATCTTAATAGCGTAACGCCCTATTCTGAATAGCGTTTTTCTAACGCTATTATTACAATAACATTTATACTTTAAATTAGTATGTAATAAACTGTTGCCAATGTACTTAACCACAACCAAATGCTGCTCAGGAAAAGGTAGACAAGTTCCCTCAAGATATGCTTGTAGCGGCTGAGAAGACCCATGTAATGGACGGCGACAAAGAAAGATCTATAGTGGAGAAACTGGAGAGACTTTCAAGAGATGGATTTGAAAAGTTGATGATGGAGCATGAGTTGGACGCAATCGCAACTCCAGGTTCAGATTTTACAGCTGTGCTTGCAATTGGAGGATACCCTGGCATAAGTGTTCCAGCAGCTTATGATGAAGATAATGATGGTATGCCAGTAGGATTCTGTTTCGGTTTTTTAAGGGGTACAGAGCCAAAGCTTATTTAGATTGCTTATGCATTCGAAAAGGCGACACTGGTTAGGAAACCTCCTTCCTTAAAATCAACCTCAGAAGATGATGACATGAGTTTCACTCAACTAGTCAGTAGCCAGTAGTGACCATCCAGACGAAGATGTTGTATTTATTTTCCTCATCATTACAAGGGTTTGTTTTAGCTCCCAATGCAGTGTTGGTAGGTCGGTCAAGGTCTAGATTAGGAAATCTAGTTGGTTAAGGAAACCAAGTACTTGTGTCCTAAGTATAGCAGCGTAAGAGGTTTGTCTCTTATAGCTAAGTTAGAAAACCCTATACTTGTAGGAAAGTAATCCTTGTTAAGGAATATGTCCAGTCCTATTGATGTGTATAAATAGCCATAGAGAGAAATAGAGAAAATATACCAGAACTAGTAAGAGTTCTCTTCTTCTCTGCTTAGGCTTTGTATATTCCAACCTATACGGTGATATATAAAATTGCTTATTCCTTCCCGAGGATTCAACCTCGTTAAATACTTGTTCTTCTTGTGTGTGTGATTGTGTTCTTGGCGATATTGAGATACCTCGTAGTAGTGAAAACCTAACGCTTCCGCAGGCTTTGGCGCAACGATTGGTATCAGAGCAAGGAGACGCTCTTGGATACGGGTACTCGAATTGCAGTTGAAAGGAAGGTTCTGTTTTTTATCTATATTTGGTTATTTGTGAACAATGGTTGACGGGGACGAAGATCCGAAAAATCCTTTAGGAGAACATTCGGATCCCACAAATAAGATAAAGAAACAAAAGAAGAAATACTTCATTCACATAGATCACAACTCAAGGTAGAAAAGTTTACAGGAACCAATAACTTTGGTTTATGGAGAACGGACGTAATGGATGCTCTTGTTCATCTTTACCTAGAAGAAGCTCTAGAAGGTCAGCCAGTGGAGATGTCTGACAAGCAGTGGAACAAGATGAATAAATTGTGTCTTGCTTCGATACGAGGGTGTTTAGCAACTACAGTAAGAGTTAATTATCAGCACGAGATTTCAGCTAAGAATCTCTGGGAAAAGCTAGAGAAGGAATACCTTGTGAAGAACGTGGCAAATAGGATACATCTTAAAAGGAATTTGTATCTCTATAACATGAAGAGAGGTGCAACCTTAACCGAGCACCTAGATTCATATAATAAACTTCTTGCTGAGTTGGTTAACTACGATGAGAAGATCAACGAAGAGGAACAAGCTCTGTGTCTGATAAACTCTCTTCCTTAAAAGTAAGAACCCGTGATTAAAGCATTAATGCACGACAAGGACAAGATGATATACGCAGAGGTCACTACAGCATTGCGTAGTGAGGAGTTTAGAAAGATGGATCGTGAAGACCTTGCAAGTGAAGCTAACAATGACTTGCTTCTTGCAAGAGGTCGTTCAACAGACAGGAGAAAGAAGAATGGTGGTTATGGTAAAGGTAGAGGACGTTCTAAGAGTAGGACGCGACTGCAGAAAGATGAGTGTGCTTGGTGCCATGACTTTGGTCGTTGGGTTAAGGATTGTACCAAGCGTAAGTAAAGAGAAGGAGATAATAGTAATACCGAGGTGAACATTACAAAAGGTAATGAAGAATCAGATGATGCTTCTGATTTCTCGCTAACTGTGACACCATCTGCTTGTGCTATTACAGATGGTACATGGGTATTAGATACTAGAGCAACGTATCATATATGTCCATATCATGATCAAGTTATCAAGTTTTGAAGAGCTTGATGGAGAAGTACGTATGGGAAACAATCATACCCTGCGGGTGATTGGGATTGGTAGTGTTCGCATCAAGATGCATGATGGTATGGTTAGAGAGTCAAGGAGGTAAGATTTGTACCTTCCATAAAGAAGAATCTGATTTCACTCGGAACTTTAGAAGCTAAGGGCTATAAGATAATCGCTGAAAATGGTGTTCTAAAGGTAATCTCTGGATCTATGGTAATCATGAAGGGCACACGTCATCATAACTTGTACTACTTGATTGGGAGTACAACAACATGAGATGTGTCTATTTCTGAACACATCGAGAGTGCAGCTACCGAGAAGACAAAGCTATGGCACATGAGACTTGCACATCCATGTGAGAAGTCGTTGCATAGGTTGATTCAACAAGACTTGTTGAAAGGTGCTATTGCCCTGCAAGTTAGCATTTTGTGAACATTGTGTTAAGGGCAAGAAAACAAGAACAAGCTTTGGCACAGCTACCCACAATACTAGTGGAGTTATTGACTATGTTCACTAAGATGTTTGGGGTCCTTCCAAGAATGCATCATTGGGAGGGAAACATTGGTTTGTGTCATTCATTGATGATTATTCTAGGCGCGTATGGTGTACGTACCATGAGGCATAAGGATGAAGTCCTAGAAATATTTGTGAGGTGGAAAAAGGCAACTGAGACTCAAACTAGCAGAAAGATCAAAGTACTACGTTCGGACAATGGTAAAGAGTACAAGAGTGATCCGTTCTTGCAAGTATGTCGGATGAGGGGATAAAGAGGCACTTCACGCTTAAGAAGACACCGCAAAGAATGGGGTAGTTTGAACGCATGAATCGTACTTTCTTCGGAGAAGGTACGATGTATGTTATCTAATGCTTTGATTAGGTAAAGTGTTTTGGGAAGAGGCGATTACATATGCGTGCTTCCTCATTAATAGGTTGCCATCAGCTACATTAGAAGGTAAAACTCCTATGGAGATGTGGTTTGGTAAACCAGCTTATGATTATGACTCAATTCATATCTTTGTTTGTCCTACGTGGTATCATGTTAGTGAAAACAAGCTTGATAGCCGTGCCGTGAAATTAAGGAATCTTTGTGGGTATGAAAATTGGAGTGAAAGGGTTCAAAATTTGGAATCCAGTTGAGAAGAAGATAGTCATGAGTAGAGATGTCACATTTGATGAGATGTCTATGGTAAAGTCTTGGGGTTCTCGGCAATTGGAGAACAAAAGCACCAATACTAATGAGACTTTGCGAAAGGTGGAGATTGATGTAACTCCACCAAATCCAGATTAAGTCTCAGATCTGCTCGAATACCTCTGAAGACATTGGGTCTGCAAGAGAGGTAACTACTGAAGTTTCAAATGATCGTGACACTACTGAGGAAGAGGAACAAGAGTCAGTAGAAGATACATAATCTACGGTCACGGAGACCATAGCAACCAGCAAACCGAGAAGATCAACTAGGAAGCCTGGTTGGATGAATGATTACATTGCTTATGCATTACCAGTTGTTGAAGATGGTACTCTTACTTCCTATTTAGAAGTTGTACGCAGTACAGAGTGTAAAGAATGGGAAGGAGCAATGAAGGACGAGATGGAGTCTCTTTACAAGAATGGCACATGGATTCTTATGAAGCTTCCGAACGGTAAGAAGGCCATAGGGTGCAAGTGGGTATATGCTAAGAAAGAAGGATCTCCGGTGAATCAAGTACGCTACAAGGCAAGGTTATTTGCAAAAGGTTATGCCCAAAGTGAATGGATTGACTACAATGAGGTGTTCTCTCCGGTGGTAAAACACTCATCAATCCGTATTTTGTTGGCCTTGGTAGCACAATATGATTTATACCTAGTTCAATTAGATGTTAAGACAGCGTTCTTACACGGTGATCTAGAAAATGAGATTTATATGACTCACCCGAGTGGGTTCAAGGTTGCCGGAAAAGAAGATTGTGTATGTAAACTAAAGAGATCGTTATGCGGCCAAGGCAGTCTCAAGACAGTAGTACAAGCGATTTGACCAGTTTATGATAGGCCAAACATACACCAGAAGTCACTATGACCATTGTGTATACTTCAAGAAGCTACGTGATGGGTCTTTCATATATTTGCTCTTGTATGTCGATGATATGCTGATTGCATGGAATAACAAGAAAGAGATTGATAATTTGAAGTGCAAGTTGTCATCTGAGTTTGAGATGAAAGATCTGGGAGAGGCTAAGAAGATTCTTGGTATGGAGATTCAACGTGACAGGGAGAAGGGTAAGGTTTGTTTGTCTCAGAATGCATATTTGAAGAAAGTGTTACAGAAGTTTGGTGTCTACGAAGGAACTAAATCCGTAAGTACTCCCCTTGCTCCTCATTTTAAGTTGAATGCTCGTATGTCTCCCACTACTAAAGAAGAACGAAAGTATATGGCCCAAGTCCCATATCTTTGAGGTTGTTGGTAGCTTGATGTATACGATGGTATGTACAAGGCCGGACATTTCACATGCGGTTAGTATGGTCACCGTTATATGCATTGTCCTGGTAAGGGACATTGGCATCTCAGAAATGGATTTTGAGGTATCTTCATGGTACAGTTGATGTTGGCTTGGAGTTTGTGAAGGATAGAAGAAACAATCGGTTGTGTGTTGGGTATGTGGATTCCGACTATCTTGGTGATTTGGACAAGAGACGTTCAACTACGGGGTATGTATTTACCATAGCGGGAGCACCGCTTAGTTGGAGATCAATATTGCAGTCTCTCTGTGGCGCTTTCAACTACGGAGGCGGAGTACATGGCGTGTGACAGAGGCATTTAAGGAGGCTATATGATTACAAGGTTTGCTAGATGACTTAGGAGTTGTGCAAGACCAACTTCCTGTGCATTGTGATAGTCTAAGTGCAATTTATTTGGCTAAGAATCAAGTGCATCATGCTAGAACCAAACATATAGACGTACGGTTTCACTTTGTGAGAGAAATTCTTGAAGAAGAAGACATTCTACTTGTGAAGATCGATACCAAAGACAATCCAGTTGATATGTTGACTAAAGTAGTATCTGGGATCAAGTTTCGACATTGTTCAAAATTCATCCACATCCTTCCGGTTTGGTGAAAGGCCCTTTTGGGGTAGAGGTTCTTAGGAACCTGGTGGAGGTCTTCTAGCAAGGCCATTTGAGAGAACTATGGTCGGGTTTGATTCCTATTGAGGATACATAGGCAACCAGTGATGGTTCAATCGACGTTGGAAGATGTAGGTGATTTTATCTATTGATCGTCTCATGCATGAATGCATGATCCGAGGTGGAGAATTGTTGGTAGGTCGGTCAAGGTCTAGATTAGGAAATCTAGTTGGTTAAGGAAACCAAGTACTTGTGTCCTAAGTATAGCAGCTTAAGAGGTTTGTCTCTTAGAGCTAAGTTAGGAAACCCTATAGTTGTAGGAAAGTAATCCTTGTTAAGTAATGTGTCCAGTCCTATTGATGTGTATAAATAGCCATAGAGAGAACTAGAGAAAATACAAAACTAGTAAGAGTTCTCTTCTTCTCTGCTTAGGCTTTGTATATTCCAACCTATACGGTGATATATAAAATTGCTTATTCCTTCCCGAGGATTCAACCTCGTTAAATACTTGTTCTTCTTGTGTGTGTGATTGTGTTCTTGGCGATATTGAGATACCTCGTAGTAGTGCAAACCTAACGTTTCCGCAGGCTTTGGCGCAACATGCAGTTGTTCTTTTGTCTGCACAGCAGTTAATCTAGAAGCACGCTGTTATTATTTTCAAAAGCCCATTTAGAGTTAAAAAATCTTAATGATTGCAGTCTTTATTAATCAAACTATTATAAGTTGAAGCACCAATTAACACAAACAGTGAATCCAGATTACCGGTTATTAACAACCAAATTGAGAAGCAAAATCCACACAACAGCAAAATCCACCAACAGGAAACAACATCAACAATATTTATACTCCTTCATCGCCTTCTCTTATTCTAAGCGAGTCGAGGAATGATTTCCCTTCGAGTTTACGAGAAAAGAATTTCTTAAAATAGTCCTCATACCCAGTTGTTCTGAACAAGGCAGGTGTCTCTGGTGTGATCATGTCAAGTACTGGACCTATTTCCCTATCTGCTCTTGGGTTATGAAATGTTGCAACTGAGAGCCTCTCCTTTGTTGAGTTTACTATTGCTCGGTGCTCCACGCTACGGTAAATCCCGTTACTTAAAATCTGCCATGCACAAGGAAGAATTAAAGGATTAATAGTAAATTTTAAACTCAACTATATTTTGATAATTATATTTCATCAATTCTTTTTACCTCCAAAGCATCTCCAATGTTCACTACAAAGGCATTAGGTAGAGGTATAATTGGAACCCATATTTTTTCTTTCCTAATCTGTAATCCATGCACTTCACTAAGTTGAAGGAGGATCGTCAGACCGCCAGGATCTGAATGTGGTGTTAAGCCGATAGCGTGTTCCGGTTGAGGGCAAGGGGGATAATAATTTATTCTCACTTGTTGTATCCCATCATCAAACAAATCTGCCATGACGTTAGTCTTTATTTGCAGAGCCTTCTCCATAGACTTAATGAGAGTCAAGCTAAGTTTACTCAACTCTGATAAGTAGGATTCAAGTGTCTCCCTGAAACAAGAGATGAATTTCCCAGTTATAGAATCATACGCACACAACCTGAAAGTCTTAAACATTTTAATCTATGTTTGGATGATGCATAGTACTACTAGATAGATTGACACCGCACACAACCTTGCAGTACTGTAATATTATGTAGAACTGGGCAATATATAATATTGCAGCGGCATCACATTTCCCGCCAACAAAATAGATGGAGAAGTCACCTGAGAGGTAGAGGGAGTTTGGGAAATAGCCGAGGCTTCCTCATGTGCTTGGGCAGAGTGAGCATGTAAAACATATCAGCCCAATCAAGTTTTTGATCTTCTGAATGAACAAAGGCTTGTCCAAATCCTTCTATATCTCCTTCTTCCTGCCAAAATATCTTTTTCTCGTCCATTGGGAGTTTGAAGAAATCTTCAACATCTGTTTTCACTTTGTCTACCAATAAATTGTCGACGCCATGGTTTACCACCTACATGATGAACTCAAATTAGCATTAGCAAGACACTACTATCTAGCTACTTGGCTAAAGCTGACCATGTTCCATATTCAACAGAAATGTGTCAGCATCTTTTTTTTTTATAGACCGATAAAAGAGAATTACAATTCGTATTCATAATTGAATTTTCACATATATTTACCTGAAAGAAACCCCATTCTTTGCAAGCAGAGTGAAGCCTCTCCAGTTCTAACTTTCCAGTGACGGGTTCTAGTGACAGTACTTTCTGCAAATCAATAACAGGTACTGATTGATCTATCATAGACGTAACAGCAGTGACGTTATCACCTAACGTGTCCTGGTCATTTCGTATGTATCGAGCTGGGACTTCTGCAAGTGCTTGTTTGGCTAATTCTTGAACACTAGGTACCAACAAAGAACCACCTAGCTTTGTCACTTTTGGTTCCTCCATGAATTAATCTTCAAGCAACAGCTTCCTAATACTCAGATTGATGAACCTCCTCTCCTCTGCTCAATATCAGAGTAAGAACTTACTCACACTCTCTCTAATAATTGGTCTATCCTTTTATTGACGTATACGATTTCACCCACGTTTTAGTTATGGGCCCATGCATGTTATGGGCCCATGCATGTCTAGACGGACTTTGCGTGTTTATTATCGTTTTGCGTGTTTAATTTTTATGTCAAGTCATATGTCCCATCAATTTATGTTATTGTGTTTTCATTCCACAGTTCCACCCGCTAAGAACACTGCACGTTCAATTATTCGAAACCATTTTGAAATTTTGCTCATTGAATAGTATTAGAATGAGCTTGATGATTTGAACGTTTGTGGAATGCTGCATTTTAGAGATAAGAATTAAGTGGACAGTAGAGATCAGTCGTTTTCCCAATCAAAAAATCTAATTTAATCAAAATGTTTTCAGTCATTGATTTTACTTGAAAATTAACTCTTTTTCTTTTATCTTGACATTAATTAGCATACATTACAAGTTTAGAATTGCACACAATTTTGTGTGCAAATGTTGGATTCCAAAAGTTTTAGGGAATATTGGGGATATGCCCCAAAATCGACTGTCATCTTGGGATATGCCCCAGATTTCCAATTTTGGGGAATATGCCCCAGCCATCCAAAATTCCATCCAAAACCGTTAAGTAGTCAACTTTCGCACACACTTGGGATCACATATGCGAATTAAAAGACAAATATACGATATATCAACACCTTTACAAGGTTCAGGAACATATTTAGACGAAAAAATCTCGAAAAAATTAGAGAGAAAGTTCAGACACATTTATGATAAATAATCTATTTAACGGTTCTTTGACGGAAACCGTTACTTTGGGGCATATTCCCAAAATCGAATCCTGGGGCATATCCCCAAGATGACAGTCGATTTTGGGGCATATTCCCTATTTTCCCAAAGTTTTAATACCAAGAACTCGGAGCATATTACCGCTAACTATTAAATAACTAAAGCACGTACAAATTTGCGGTCAAGAGGGATAAATTTGGTACAATAATAACTAGTTTTCCATCAAAACAAAACCTGAAGATTACTAATAGTGAAGAGTTGTCTCGCAAAGATTATGAGACCAGAAAAATTGCGCCAGTTGCATATTAGCACAAACAATGGATCAATGTGATCCAGCTGTAGGTACTATTGCTTATACGAGTCCCAAAATGATAAATACATATTAGGGTGATCAACAACCAAAATTCAGGAGTACATTGCTTAATGGGTTGATTTGAATTTGACTTCAACTACATGGCCCTTTCACATGGAAGTCTTCATCGCCAACTCCTATCCTCAGGGAGTCAAGAAATGATTTTCCGTCGAGTTTACGAGAAAAGAATTTCTTAAAATAATCCTCATACCCAGTTGTTCTGAACAATGCAGGTGTGTCTGGTGTAATCATGCTAGGTATTGGACCTATTTCCCAATCTGGTCTTGGGTTATGAAATGTTGCAATTGAGAGCCTCTCCTTAGTTGAGTTTATAGTTGCTCGGTGCTCCACGCTACGGTAAATCCCATTACTCATAATCTGCCATATGCACAAGGAAGCAACAAAGAATTAATATAGTCAAAACTCAAGTATTTGTCCTAGATTTGTATATTTCGATTTAATTAACTCTTTTTACCTCCAAAGCATCTCCAACGTTCACTATAAAAGCATTAGGTAGAGGTTTAATAGGAACCCATATTTTATCTTTTTTAATCTGTAATCCATCAACTTGGTTGAGTTGAAGGAGGATCGTCAAACCGCCAACGTCTGAATGTGGTGTTAAGCCGATGACTTGTTCTGGTTGAGGACAAGGAGGATAATAATTCATCCTCATTCGCTGTACCCCGTCTTCAAAATACTCTGCCATGACCCCAGTCTCCATTTGTAGAGCCTTACCCATCAATTCGATGAGAGTCAAGACAAGTTTTTTCACCTCTGATGAGTAGGATTCTATTGTCTGCCTGCATGAATTGCCCAGTTATATTCATAGACAAAAACAAATATTGCAATGACATCACATTTTCCCGAAAGCAAAATAGACAGAGATGGAAGTAACCTGAGAGGTAGAGGGAGTTTGGGAAATAGCCGAGGCTTCCTCATATTTGGCGGAAGAGTGAGCATGTAAAACATATCCGCCCAATCAAGTTTTTGGTCTTCTGAATGAACGAATGCTTGTCCAAATCCTTCTATATCTCCTTCTTCCTGCCAAAATTTCTTCTTCTCGTCCATTGGGAGTTTGAAGAAACCTTCGATATCTGTTTTCACTTTCTCTACAAATAAATTGTCGACGCCATGGTTTACCACCTACATCATGCATTAACCAATTTACATGTTAATACCTGAAAGAAACCCCATATTCAATCGAAATGTAGATATATATATATACCTGAAAGAAACCCCATTCTTTGCAAGCAGAGTGAAGCCTCTCCAATTCTAAATCTCCAACGATGGGTTCTGGTGAGAGTAATTTCTCCAAATCGATAACAGGAATTGATTGATCTATCATAGAGGTAGCAGTGACATTAATATTATTACCTAGCGTGTCCTGGTCATCGCGTATGTATCGAGCTGGGACTTCTGCAATAGATTGTTTGGCTAATTCTTGAACACTAGGTACAAATAAAGAACCACCTAGCTTTATCAGTTTTGGCGTCTCCATGAATTAATTTTCAAAACAGCAGCTTCTTCATCAGTTTGATAAATCTCTTCTGCTCTATATCAGAATAAGAACTCACTCACTTACACTACTTGTCTAGACTACGAATTCCACCCACGTTTTAATTCATGGTCCCATGTCTAGACTTTTCTGCAGATCTTGCGTGTTTATCATGAACCTTGGGGCCAGTTTTGCAACTTGAGGAAGTGAGTGAGTTGAGTGGTGCACATCAGTAATGCATCACCGACAGATGAACCATGGGACCAGTTTTGCTTATCTAATGGGTCGTCTAATTTGTCGTGGCTCTCCATTTATGGGATTTTCTTTTCAACTCTTTACCAATAATTGCATTTTTGGTTTGGATGCCAGGTCGTATTATATACTTTCCTTTTACTCTTTTGACTGATAATTGCTCAATTTTTGGACTTTGTAATTGACATCAACCATCTTTCTGGCCATTTCCTAATCACACTTTTTGGGAACTCCTTTCGGCTCATGGCCGAATGGGAGAGGCGAGGGAGAGGTGTCTGCACCCACATCCATAGGTTTGATCCTATACTTCGCCTTTGTTCATCTTATCATGCTTCATAGCTTACGATGTCGCTACGTGCATCTGCCAAATATTTACTTCTACAAAATCATTTACTTTTGATAATTCTTCATTAGGTCTCATTTGTAAACTCTCTGGTGTTTCTTGTTGGAATGCTAATAATGGTTAGTGTTTCACTTCCATCAAATGACCTATAAATTCCCGATTCTTTACAATATTGTGCTAGCTAGTCTTTAAATTTTAGATCTCTCTGATAATAAAATTTCAGGTACGATTCACCTTCCATCAACTTTCTGGTTCTTTCAGTCCTGCTGCTTTTAAGGGAAACAATGGACTTTACGTTGCACCTTTTGTCGATAAGCGTTGGCTTCTCACTGGCTGTGAGAAAAATGATCGACTTTGCAGGTTGATTCTTATAGTGCTGTTACATTGGGATTTATACTTGGATTTTGGGGTTTGTTCTTACAGCCTACATGCCTACAATAAAATCCGTAGGGCAACTCTTTTGGGTCCAGGACCGTCAGTTAACTAGTCGATTGTTAAAACTATTGACGGCATTTTTGAACCTTACTCTTCCTTTATTAATCAAACCTAACACTGTGAACTGGGTACTTTTCCTTTCTTTTTGAAGCAAGGAATAAGTACTTCGGTTAGATTTGGATAGGAATGGACACGTGTATGGTCAAAAATCGTTCATCCGCTGAAGAAAACACGTGTACCAAACAATCTTTTCTAACCTTTGACAAGCGCAAAATGCCAGTTTCACTTAGAGCTCCACAAGACCCGCCCACCATACCCGAACTCGCCCGTACCCGTTAAATTCGTGGGTTTTTAATCCGAACCTCCCATTATGGGTGCGGGGTTGGTTATGAAAATAAAAACCCGTTATTTGTGGGTGCAAGGTTTGTATTAGCTAAAACCCGCCTATACCCGCCCGAAAAAACCCGCTAAATATACACCATTGATAAAATTAATCCTAGTCGTCCGTTATTAAAACTAGAGGTGTAAACGTGTTTCGGCCAAGACAAATACAAGACACGAAATCGCGTGCTTCACGTGCCATGTGCCATCTTTGTCAAGTCTTGTGCTTTACTAGTCAAAAGCTAGGCACAAAGATAAATTTGACCACGAGCACAAGACACGAATAAACGTAGCGTCTTTGTCCGTCTTTGCACACGTGTTATAAATAATTGGAAATCACTTAATGTATATATTAAGTCTGACATTATCACAAGAAATTAATTAGACAACAAATCATTTGAAATTATTTCAAGTAAAATTAACAAGTTTATTCAATAAAAAGAAATAACCCATCAAATATAAAATTGGATTATTGTCATGTAAATTAATGTTCTAGTTAAATATAAGTGACGACATTATAAAAATGATATTGAAATATATTTTCTAAATATTAAGGTATTATATGTGTTGTTATAAATAACCCAACATAAAATGTTAAAAACTAGGTAGAATAGTGACTCTTTTGTGAAATATACAAAAGATGTGATGTATTATGCCTTGTTATATGGTGTATTTGTACATGTTATGACGTGCTCTCTTAACGTCTTTGGTCAAGGTACCGCCACGTGCTTATCCGTGCCGCGTGTCTTTGTCTTCTTGTGCCAATTAGTGAAACCCAAGACGTCCCATTTAACAAACGTCTTTGTCGTGTCTTGGACTAAGTCACGTGATGGGCCGGGTCAGCTCAAATTTTAGCGTCTTTGTGTTGGGCCGTGCTCGCCGGCACAACCCAATTTACACCTCTAATTAAAACCCTAGTGGTACTATTAGATTGTAGCTAAGATAGATAACCCTCCTTCTCTCCATTTTCTAGATAAGTAATTAAGAACTTAAGTAAGAAGTATGTTTAAACTTTAAAACATGTGTGTGTGAAATTGTGAATGATCATTGAATATAAAGCAAGTACAATCTGAAGTATGTGTGTGTGAAAATATTGAACTACAATCTGAAGCGGGTTTAATCTCAAACCCGACCGACCCGTAGCAGGCGGGTAAAAAATTCGCCCGCTGTTTGTGTGTACGGGGTTGGTTTTGAAAATAAAAACCCGTTGTTTGTGAGTGCGGGGTTGGTTTTGAAAATAAAAACCCGTTATTTGTTGGTGCGGGGTTGGTTTTGAAAATAAGAACCCGTTATTTGTGGGTGTGGGGTTGGTACTAGCTAAAACCCGACCCGCCCGACCTGTGTGCAGCTCTAGTTTCACTCCATACATAATTCTTTCCATACAAACGCAAAATACACGTTTCCGCTAAAGAACACGTGTATGGTCAAAGATTATGCATGTTTCACGCCCGACGAAACATGCATAATCTTTCCCTCCATATCTAGTAATGAATGAAAATGAAAAGTCCGTCAATTTCCCATAACTCAAATAAATCTTTCCCTCCATACATAATCATGCATGACAAGGGCTTAACTTCAGTCTAGTCAATGGAAAGGGCATAGCAACAACATTTCTGATCCATCCACGTAACTTAGTAGAACGAGATGGTTAGTAGGCAGGGGCGGAGCCAAGAAATGTTGGATGGGGTGCAAAATTCTGCTATAGAGTGCATACATTTTTTTAGGGGTGCAAAAATGCAATATTAGGCTTAAATGTTAAAAAAAAATTCTAGTCGGGCTTGAAATGGGCTTTGGAGGCAGCTGGACAGGGGGTGCAAGTGCACCCCTTGCAATGGGCTGCCTCAGTAGGTAGTCATTAATTGAGGTTGGACTCTTGAGTTTACTAGGATAATTTCAGAAGATGAGCATCTCAAACTCCCTCAACCAAAATCCATTTTCTCTGCTGAAAAATTTTGATTGATGAAGATGACTTGAACGATACAAATTGTGACGCATGCATAAAAGACAAGTATTTGCTCTTCTTCTATGTGGTGGGTCAGCTAAAGCTTGACTTGTAATGTTCTAGACAATTAGGAGACTAGTACTGCCTTATTCTTTGGGTTATAGCCTGACTAGCATATACATAATGTCCATATATCTTTTTGTTGGGCAAGTCTAAAGTGAGGTGATCAGTCATGAATATTGTAAACATTGAGTCAATAGGCAACAGCAGTAACTAAAGACTGAATTTTGATCGGATATTTGGAAGTGTCGTGTGTCTCATTCATGCTTTAATCTTCTTTTGAATTTTCAAGGATCCTATTAATTAACTTCAGTCTAGTCAATGGAAGACTTCATCATCTCTATATATCTTTTTAGAATATCAAATAAAAAGAGTACTAATCACCTTTTTCATCTATTAGTTTTACCATGAGCAAATCATCTAAAAACGAAACTAGGATGTTTCATTTTAGTCTTGTTGTTTCAGTTCTTGTTGTAATTTTTATGATTTCCAATGTTGTTGTTGCTCTAGAAGATGATATAAGGTGTCTACAAGGTATACAAGCTGCTTTCACAGACCCTCAAGGAAGATTAGAATCATGGACTTTTGATAATTCTTCAGTAGGTCTCATTTGTAAACTCTCTGGTGTTTCTTGTTGGAATGCGAAAGAAGATCGTTTAATTAAGGTTGAACTTCCATCAAATGAATTATCAGGACAAATCCCTGATTCTTTACAATACTGTGTTAGTCTTCAAATTTTAGATCTCTCTGATAATAAGATTACAGGTACAATTCCTTCTCAAATATGTACATGGCTACCTGTTTTAACAACTCTAGATCTTTCCGGAAATGAACTTTCTGGCTCTATTCCTCTAAATTTAGCTAATTGTATGTACTTAAATAAACTTAAGTTGGGAACTAATCGTTTATCTGGTCAAATTCCTTATGAATTATCTAGTCTTACTCGTCTTACAGAATTCAGTGTTGCTAATAATGATTTGTCTGGTGAAATTCCTACATTTAAGTCGAACTTTAGTGCTGCTAGTTTTGAGGGAAACAAAAGACTTTACGGTCGGCCTCTTGCTGATAAGGAATTGCCTATTTCTGGCTGTGAGAAAAACGATGGGCTTTGCTGGTTGATGGTTTACAGTGCTGTCATATTGGGGTTTATAGTTGGATTTTGGAGTTTGTTCTTCGTGCTACTTATCAAGAAAGCAAAATGGTGGTTTGGGTATTGGAGTTTTGTTGACGCCGTTGCATCCGGATTTGTAGTAGGATTTCGGGCTTCAGTATTTGTTTTCCGGAATGCGGTACATAATTCTGAAGAGGATGATCATCAAGTCTTCGTCTTAGGGAAATAGGAAGAAAATAATGATACATGAACAACTTCAAATTCTCAAATTCATGTTGCAGGTTCGCTCTCGGTGCTATTAAATGTTTTACAATGGCTTGATAATTTACTTTATTCGACATGTATGTCTCCAAGATTCCAATTTCAATTTCTATTAGCAATAACTAAATATTTACAATTAGTTTGATAATCCTCTTCTCTTTTTTGGCTATATGGCCTTTTACTTTGCCTTTTTGAGTCAGCTTAAGAATTTATTGATTTGCAAAATATACATGACCCAAAGACTAATGATTGTCAAGTCTTCGTGTAAGGGAAATAGGAAGACAGAAAATGATGTATGAACAGAAGAACAACTAATCAAAATGGTCTACAATGGCTTGATGATGTTTATGAGCAAATCATTCAGCAAGTTCTTTAACGTTCTGAATCTTCTTCTTGTTCAGGTGGAAATGGGTGTTGAAATTGTAATATGATTGGCACTTGATCTCTTCTATTTTCTTAGCTATTTTACTTTGCTTCGGCCTAATTGAGAACAAAACACTTAGGAACCGTAGGATAGTTAACTTTAGTTACCGTATTTATTACACGGTTGCCACTCAGTTAAAATCCTTACACATGTGCTACCTAAACACCACATATAATAAAACAGATCCAACGGTTGATATTTCCAGACTGCCACATTCATATTGCTATTCCGCTAAAATTAGACCGTTAGACCGTTACAAGTGATTGTGTGTCTAAAAACACCACAACTAGAACTGTGTTGCTCATACCTGCAAATATAACAATCTACACTGAACTCTACAAACAGGAACAAAGGGAAACAACTACTGTACCAGCAGCCAAGCACATTCGTCCATATTTCCCTTTTAAGAAGGTACCATCTAAACCAAGATCCTGCGTCACTTCCAGACACCATGAAGACTTGCCTTGCATGCCACAAATAACCCTTCAAACTGGTCTTTACTACCTGGCTCTTTACTCCATAAAGAGAATTTGCCTCAAGAATATGTCTATATAGTTCTGGTACTTAGCCATGAATCTATATCAACAACTGATTGGAGTTCAGGTAAAAAGAGCCAAGGAATTAACATATGATTCATCAATAACATCTACTCATGGAGTTACTAATACTACAAAAAAAAAGTTAATAATAATTTTGCATTGTGCGATTTGGAACAAGTTTTGTGCGTAACAGATGATCAAGTAAAGTCCTACAGCATATTTCTAGAACCATCCATATTCTCATCTCCCTAAATTCTCCATATCCAAGTAAACTCATACGAAAATAGCTTATGAATCTACATATTTCTAGTATTCAGCAGACTAGCATATGACACCATCCAACTAAACTTAAATATGAAACAGACGCGCTCGTTTTCTAGGACAAGCATATTCAAGTTGTAGGCGTCCACACATCAATTATACCAGGATACTTGAAGCTTTTCTAACAGACCACCTAAATCCCTCGCTCTAGACACCACTTGAAACTCGCAGTGCAAATTAAGAAGTTTTTAAAACAGATACAAGCTAGTTAGATATTTTTAGTGCAAGCATAACAAGAATATAACAATGAGCTTAAAAAACAAACAGACTCCATAAATTCAGCAGTACTATCATCGTCATCCTTGGGTGTTCTCTTAAATTAATGATGAATTGGAAAAGCAGATATTAAATATTGCTAAAAATGTCCATTCACTACTTCACGTCTTCCCTAATTATAATCATGTAATCCTCTAGTAAAACCAGAGAATTAGAGAAATACCATTACATAAACCCTATCACTGTATAACAAATGACTGCATCATTCATAAACCATACAATCCATTGTGATTTCGAACAAGTTTTGCGCAACAGATGATCAAGTATAATCATACAGCATAGTCCTCAAACATCCATATTCTCATTCCCTAAGATTCTCCATTTCCAAGTAAACTAATTAATATGAAACTAGCATGTGAAAATTCAGCTTATGAAGCTACATATGCATATGAAATTACATATTTCTAGTACTCAGCAGACTAGCATATGAAATCATCCAACTAAACTTAAATATGAAACCGACGCGCTCGTTTCTAGCACATGCATATTCAACCTGGCGAGATTGGGGTATACCCAGATTAATTGGGGTATACCCAATGAGACAAAATAGGGTTATTTTGAAGTAAAACCAAGTTACCCCTTAACCTTGTATTTTGAAAATGGCTAAAATGCCCTTGTTTAATTAACACTAAAAATTCTGATTAGGTTAATTAATTGAGTTTAGATTAAAATTTTGAGATTATGAATTCAGTAGATTAAATCTTTTATCTGCCTTATGAGTTCGATTTCATCAAAAAATTTTGTTTTGAAAATATGAAAGGCTGTTGCAGGGTCCAAACAATAAGGTGCCGCTATAATATAGCCGGCATGGTATTTGTTTGAATAAAATGCCGACCAATTTTAGCCTAGGCATGGTCCTTGGATGAATAAAAGGCCGACCGTTTTGTAATAAGGGTCTTTGAATGATGATTATGCTTGACTTTCTTACTGGTCGGCATGTAAATATCTCATATAACGCTCGTCTATAATATAGTCGGCATGCATGTAATTTATGACAAATACGGCGTATGTGTAGCCGGCATGTTAAGGATTTATAATCCTGCCGACATTTACATATACCAAACAGAAAACAGAATATCGGAAGATCTAATTCACTTTATTCATGCAATTTTTGTTACTACATTGATTGAAACGGAGGGTTTACATTGAGGTCTACCCACAAAACCTATACAAAAACTGCTAAAGCCATCAATCTTCCTCATCCGAAGACGATACGGCATCCAAGTATTCCGGGTTATCCTTCGGGATTAGTGATAGCTTGCACCGAAAGCGAATGCTTCCCCCTTTTCCTCCAAGTAGCGCGCTTTCACGACTTCGTGCTACAAAAACACAAAAACAAACTTACATATGTTAGTGGTGTTTCATTGGAAGATAAAACAACATGGGTTGCGTAAAAAAAATCACAAAATTGCTTACAAATTCTGCAATGGACAAGGTGAAGGGGCGAGTGTTAAAAATCCGAGGTTGGAGAGCCAAAAAAGAAAGTATCGCGTTTTCGATGACTAGGTGCCTTTCATGGACTTGTTGAATACTTCTTCCATTAGTATTACCAAACTCGCCGCTAAATTTGTTGTGTACCCTAGCCCAAAAGGTTGTGGAATCCTCCCTTTCGGAGGATTGACGTCTAAGTCGATTTTCCGCATACCATGCTTTGGTGATTGCCAAATCTTCATTCGAATCAAATGAAGTCATTGTTTTTTAGCTATTGGGTGAGTTTGATGGATTGTATGATGATATGAGCTTTGGATAGTATATGGAACTATTTGTATGTTGTTTTGTAGAGACAAGTAGTGTATTTATAGGATTGTACCCAAATTTGTCCGTTATAGTGCTCAAGTACAAGTCAATCAATGAAATTGTACCTGTCAAAAATTTGAATTTTGAATTCTCCGGCGAGATTTGTTATCCCCAATATGCCGACTACTTATGGCCGGCAGGGTGAGAAGTGTATAACTATGCCGGCATTATGATGGTTTTGGGCATCAGTAAATCATTTTCTGCTGTCAATACGACGGCAATGTATTTTGAAATTTGACTGCCGGCTATGATATGGTCGGCATGGTATAAATTTAAAACCATGCCGGCGTTATGATGGTTTTGGCATCAGTAAATCATTTTCTTTAAAACCACAACGTATGCCCCTCGATGTCTTGAAGTCAAGAGTTTGTCACCAACACGAGGAGGTCTTGAAGGAGGACTAAGAGCTTTCAGAGCTTTCTTCTTTGCCTTTTGCAACCTGAACAAGAAAAATTAAGAAAAAAATTACAAGTCGGCAAGGTTGACATATACAACCAATCCGGCGGACCAAGGTCGGAAGGGTGGATATCTAAACAACATTCCGGCTAAAGCATAGTCGGCAGGGTTTTATTCCAATAACTGTGGCTTATAACAACTTTGAACACAGGGTTTTCAACATCAATAGTCGGCAGGCTTTATAATAAAAATAATGCCGTCCAACATACAGCCGGCAGGGTGGTATTCAAATACCAATCCGACTTTGATAATTAAAGGCATCAGGAGACACAAAAAAATTGAAATACAAACGGCAAGGTAAAAATTTATAACCGACCCAACTAACAAAAAACTGACGCCGGCAGGGTCCTAGGTTGAATACCTTGACCCTGCAAGTAGCAGTTACAGATACTAAAAAGCCGGCAAGATCTTCAAGCTAAGAGCTTGCCAACTAACCCTAAATATGAAATCCCGGCAGGGTCGTGAAACAAACACATTGCCGGCGAAATAACTGCAAATTCAAAGATTCGATTTTTCGACCTAATTTGACATGCAAACATGAAATCAAGTACTATAGTGAGTTTAAGTAGGCCCTTACTTTCTTAATCGCACCATTTCTTCGTTTTTGAGCGTTTCAATCTCTTCTTCTTCGACGGTTTTTTTCTTCTCTTTTTGTTAAACTAATTTTGCAATTTCAGGGTTGTATTGATTGGGTTTTCGATTGGCGCCTTTCATACGAGTTCCCTTACGCCGTGGTGGTTCAATTGAATCACACATACATCCACACATACATAATGGAATAAACACATCAATTGTAACGACAATTTAGTTTAAGCAAAAGCAATATATATATATATCAAATAAAAATAGGCTTCTCTTAAAACAGGAAAACAATTAACTAACAAGATTGTTACCTCAATTTCGCATCCAACTTCTCCAATATGTGATGCGTGTTGTAACCACAACAAATTAGTGAATATTTTTCCACTCAATTAACAAGTAATATGGTGGTAGTTAAGTTCATTCCCACGAGGAGCAAGAGTTTTTAGTTGTTTAATTGTCACAAAAAGGGGCGGGGTTTGTTTTATAAAGCAAAAGAAAATAGACAAAGCAATTCAAAGATAAAGTTGAAATCAATAAGAGAGACAAAATCAAGGAATCCTTCTTCGTTGCAAAACAATGATTCAAGTTATGTTTTTCATCCACTTTTATTAGTCACGATTATCACCAACCGTAGGATAGCAGTTCGCTTTAGCTAACCCCAAAACTCATCGCTTTCACCGAGTAACAGTCCGCTTAGTTATCGATTCTATTCAAAAGAACCACCTCGAGGTTCGCTTACAAGATGTAATTCCCCGAACGCATTATGATTTATGAATTTAGGTTTAGTACTAGTAGTTAAACTCGGTTCGCTTGGTTAACTTTCTAGCGTTTTTTTCACACACAATTGCTCCACAGAATCCCTCTGAAAGGTCTCGTGTTTTCTAATTGTGTAAAGTGTCGAGAATGATTAATTATTCCCTAACTTATACTAGATTTAGGTTGAGTTAACAAATCAATTCAGCGTGCACTCTAAATAATTTATCAAACTACCATGAATGTATAAACATTACTATTAGTAAAAACAAACGATAATCATGTGAAAACTTCAAAGTAGATTTAAAACAAAACTCAAAACATGTCAAGAACTAGGAATTCATCCTCAATCAATAGAAAATTAGCTACCCATGTTAAGAAGTTCACACAAAGAATAAAGAAAAGAGAAGTGTTGTGTGTGTAGAATGGTGTAGAAGTGTCTATAGAAAAGTAGAGAACTTCTCTATTTATAGGCTTCAATTTCTCCAAATCTTCTAAGGAATAGAATCCTTTTCCTTTTGTAAGTCTTCCTTTCAAGTCCTTGTCTTTCTCAAATCCTCCATCTTCTCTTTCCAAATCCAAGCTCAATTTTTCATCCAATTCCAAACCCAAGTCTTCACACCCATGAGAAAAACTCACACAGAATTCTGTTATTTTGGTAGCCGGAAAAATCCTGGTACCACCGGAATAGGGTCAGAATGTTCCCTTCCGGTCACCCGAGATTCTGTTTCGGTCACTGAATATTCCGTTAGAGCACCGTCCAAGTTAACGGTCAAACGGGTCAAGCAGTTAGTCAAGCAAGTCAAGTAATGGATAGTCAGCCGAGACAGCTGGTCTGAGTCATGCTGCGTTGGATTACTCGTCTGAGTTAGGTTGGATCGGTCATCGCTGAGTTGACTCGCCGGTGCAGTAAATTGGACAGAGTTTCCTTTGTTTTCTGGGCATTTCTCAGGCCGAATTCAGGCCAATATCTTTTCTTCTCCCTATAGAAACTTGTATCCTACACATACATCTAGTTCAAGAACTCTTCACTGCACAATTGCTGCTTCAGTCTTCATACCACCTCTCATTCATTTCAATTTCAAACTCAAACTCTAATCAAAAACCAACAGAACTCTTTGTTAATCATCCATGGAAACAATGTCCATACCCTTTAAACCATTCCAATCACCGATTCCAAGTCTATCTTCACTGTTTTAGTTCAAACAATTACCACCTTCTATTTCTTTGGTCGAACTCAAGAACCATCAGAACACCACCTTGTCTTGACCTCCATCTGTTCACAGATTTAACCCATTTCATCTTCACGGCATTACGAATTCCTCCAATTCCTTCTTATTCCCTGAGTTTCTTCATTACACAGCAGTACCCATCAAGCTCAATCAACATATCCCAACAAATATCGCCACTGAACTTTAACTCAAATACAACCTGATACCCATCTCTGTATCTCGATTCTTATACTCAATTTCTCATCGATTCCAACAAACCCATCTCATGTTTCATCATTTAGAAACTCGTTCTTCTTCTCGATTCACAAATCCCATCTCTCACAGGTTGAACCCAAATTCACATATCGAACCCAATCTTATCTCATTTCTAATTTCTCAGCAAAACCCTAACCAATTCTCAATCTGATTCAAACCCATAATCATCACAGCATCCACTAACCACTTCCTTCAATTGAATCTCGATCTCTGTACTTCAGTTCCAGACAAACCGTAAACAATTGTGATAAGGCTTTCTCCGTCGTCCCAGTGTTTGGGTTTAGTTCCTCATGGCGAAAACACTCTAAAAATATAGAAACATGGCTCAAAAGGTGGTTTTATTGAAGAAATATATGAAAACAGAATTTCGCAACGTTGTAATAGTGTTACAGACGTCACCGTTACAATTTATAAGACTGCGGAAGAACGATAGTTTACTGGTGTAGCAGCACTGTGACTTTTTATGTAGGTCCAATGTTCTTCGTTTTCTCATTCTTGAGCAGTAGCAGAGAACTCCTATGCAAGTTTTCTTTCTTCGATTAAATGGCCTCTGACGGGACCCCTAACTCCCCAAAACTCTCGACAATAACTCTACCTCCCCCGTTTTACGTAAAACCAATGGTACAACCCAATTTGATCGATTTTAATGGACCTACCAACCCTGTTTAGTCCAAACAGGGATTAACCAAAAGAAATCCGTGATTGAATCTCCTTCAAACTCGCATATAACTCAAACCTAAAATCCGCTAGTGACTGCTCTTGTTTTCCCCAAAACATTAAATTCAAACAAGGAAGATGACCTCCCCCTTTCCAGACCAGGGTGCATTTAGCCATTGGGGTGCATATAGCAGTGAGGTGCCCCTTAGTAATTGAAGTGCCCCTTATCCAAACTGAGGGTCCGAATAGTAATTTTCTTCCACGAGCGCAAATACCACTTTTCGAGCCAATTTTCCCGCAAAAGCTTATTTCTCCAAAAACACCTACAAAGACATAAAATAATCAAATAAGTATAAAATAGAGCACTAACAGTACACATAATTGAGATCAAAATAGACACATAAATGCGTCTATCAAAAGTCTATTTACTCTATCAAATCCAACTTCTTCTGCAATTTCTTTTCAAACCCTGAATCACTTTCAACGGCACCACCGCCATCGTGAATCAACTTCAACATGACCATCACGAACAACCCCAATTTCTTCTCTCGGTTCTTAATCCTTACCTCAATCTCTCCGAGACAACAGCGCAGCCGCTGTTTTATTTCTTTTATTCTTCTTGATTTCATGTGAAACTAATGAATGAGAGAAATAAGTGAGCCGCTCGATTTTAGGGCATATGTAATAGGATGGACTGAGACAACCCATAGTCTCAGATAAGGGTCACCCAAGTTGACATCCCCTTAACCTCAGCTATCATGTGTTTAATACTCCTCCAACTAGAGTTGTCCCTTAACCTTGACCGGGCTCCAGATATTGTTCGCCCGTAAGATGACAATTTCACCTTTTAGCTCAAATTGGGTGATTTCTTCTTCTTTCTTCCGCATGACTCCAAAGTAGCTATAAAACTCAAAATAAGCGTAAATACATAATTTACAAGAAAAAAATAGCAAAGAAAGCATAAACTCTAGATAGTAAATATGGTGTATTCTGCACCTATCAAATTCTCCCACACTTAGACTTTGCTAGTCCTTGAGCAAATCAAACTGAAACTTACAACTTCAAAGCGTTCCAACATCCCGAGCATCCAAAGAGCTATGAGGACATAGAGTTTCTGCATGCTAGTAATAAGAAGTTAGAAAAACTAAAGAACATATTCTCATTCTTAAATGTTGAGTGAGAAATAACCACACCATAATGAGAGAACGCGTGTTTGAGAAGCGATCAATAAGCATTTCGCCTCGACTTCTGCCTCACCAAAAAGGATTTTATGAAATTGCACTTAAAAGACGTACTTTTATGGTTCTCACATGTCTGCAGGTAGGAATGAAGAGAGAAATCCTGCAACATGTTGAATGGTGGGAAGGACAACTTCCGAAATATTTTAAAAACCCACATCTTTTAACATTTTGAAAAAACCATTTTTCTGACGATCTCTAAGAAAGGAAATCAACCACTATTATCGAGGATGAGATTACTTACTCACCTTTATAGTCGATCGCCAATTATGATAACACCACTCTCACGGCATCCAATAGAAACGTCTTCCGCTCCTCGTCTTCATCTTCTTGGTCTTCATCTTCGGCTTCAACTATTGATGATAAACTCTCGAACTTCGTAGATCCTTGGCAATTTGTAACCTTTTTACCTTAAATCCTTGTCGCTTGAAAATTCCTTATAGATTTTCCTTCCCCACGGCTTATTAAATAAAAAAATAACAATAATGATAAATTTTTCTCTTGTCTCATTTTTTTTTCTTTTTTTTTTCAAAATTTTTTAATAAAATACAAAACAAAGTGAAAATAAAACAAACCATAGCCTTGGGAAAAGTACTTTACCGCTTGATTCTTCACAACTTGTATCGTCTCGAAATCATAAACTTCAATAATTCTCACCTTTTGATTTTCTTTGCTCTCGTAAATAAGTCTTCATACTTGGATATAGAATTACCTCATTGTATTGTAAGTCTTCAACATATATGTAAAATCTGCTCATTGTATGTTGCTTTACTTGGATATGAAATTTTCTCTTTTTCTCGTTCTATTGCTTATAAACCTTGAACGTCTTCAACTTTCCTTGTAGATTTTGATGTCGCTCCCTTGTTGATGATGATGGTGTTTTTATGGACCCGTTGTTGTGGAGAGAATGGTGCTAACTGCAAATCGAACTACAAGAAGAAGGCTTTCATCTATAGACGTCACCCTCATGATTGACAAAATTATTACTCAAGAGATCAAAGAGTAGTGCTTCTATTGGTGGGAGGTTAGGTAGCTCACCATTCTTACCGGAATTAACATACGGTGACACACACTCAAAAAAAAACTCTTTAGTCAGATACAAAGAATATTTGGTCGGTGCCTCACATGATATAAAAAACGGGTAGTCTCCACTAATGATTGATCAGCAACTCTAATAATGCATTCCCTTTGCACCTAATTTGCATCACCGGCATGATTAAATCCATTATTTAACACTCTAACAAGCAAGAAATCCGAACGTAATTCCCTAACACTTCCAAGTTCAGTTATGTCGGTCAGAATCTCTATGTAAACATACCTAGAAGTATGCTAGTGACTCTACAATCTCTACAAGTTGGAGGTTTTATGCAATTTTTTTTTTATATAAATGCTTAACCACTCCCCCACACTTAAACCTTAGATTGTCCTCAATGTAATTGAATCTTCCTAGTAAAGTCAAGGTGGGAAATCCTAACATGATATGGAACAAGAAAAATAAATAAAAAAATAAAAAGCAAAAGGATAAGAAATACAAAACCTATGGGTTGCCTCCTATTTAGCGCTTGTTTTAAAGTCGACGGCCCGACTTAGCTCTTGCAAGATTCATTAGCCCGCATCAATCTCTTTAACGGGAAAACATGACTTCACATCACTTGGGTATCTAATTGTCTCGAAGATATTGAAGTGGATGAGTGCACCATCAAACTCCATAGTCAAGGTGCCATTTTGGACATCAATCTTCGTTTCGGCGGTTCTTAAGAACGGTCTACACAAAAGCAAAGGTGTAGACTTGGAAGAATTCTCATCATTCATGTCTAAGACATAAAAATCGTCCGGAAATACAAGATCATTAACCTGCACCAAAACATTCTCCACAATCCCTTTCGGGTAAACATTAGATCGGTTAGCAAGTTCAAGAACTACCCCGGTCACTTTAAGAGGACCAAGATTCAAAGAATCATAAATCGAGGAAGGCATAACATTAACTGATGCTCCCAAATCTAGCAAAGCTCGAGTAAACCTTGTTTTACCAATTTTGCAAGGTATAGTGAAACTACCGGGGTCTTTCAATATAGGTGGGAGTTTGAGAATGAAAGCCGAGGCATTCTCTCCCACACTCATGACTTCATTCCTTTTTAACCTTTTCTTCTTCATGCACAACTCCTTTAAGAACTTTGCACAACGAGAAATTTAATGAATAGCTTCAATGAGTGGAATATTGACTTGTAATTTCTTAAGAATATCCCAAATATCCTTATATTCCAACTCTTTCTTCGACTTAGCAAATCGACTAGGAAACGGGGGTGGAGTTGTGAAAGTAGGAACCGACTCCTTGGAATTCTCCTTTGGCGTGGTTTCCTCTTTTTCTTCGACTAAATCTTCATGAACCTTATCGTGTTGATTTGGTTACCCCAATTGTTTTCCACTCCTCAAGGAAATCGCATTGACACTCTCTCTTAGATTCACAAATGGTTGTGAAGGGATCTTTGTTGATATTTGAGCTTTCATTAAGTTCATATTGGTTTCCAATTGCCCCATTTGAGTTTGTAAATCCTTGATTGCCGAATCGGTCTTTTGTTGGTTTTGTTGTAACATAGAAGTGAGACCTTGCATGATTTTTATTATCACATTGAACTTTTCATCATTCGAAGAATCTTTCTCCTTGACTTGTTGTTGAGGTTGGAAGCGTGATTGTTGGAATCCACCTTATTGCACATATGGATTAGGAGCCTCCGGTTGCTTGTTTGCATAACTAAAGTTAGGATGATCCTTCCAACCGGGATTGTAAGTATTCGAGTATGGATCGTACCTTGGCCTTTGATTTGGATATAAATCATTTACTTGTTCGGTCTCATCATCCGGAATAATAACCGCGACCAATCATTGCATTACCCTCTCTATGCTCCCCATCCTTTGATCAAGGTGTGATGATAAATTACTAACTTCATGCACCGACCTAATTATTGGTTCACCTCTTGTATAAAATAGTTGCGAGTTCGCCGCCATGCTTTCAATCAACTTCCGGTAGTTTGGCGACCGCCTTGTTCACTAGTGCACCACCACCCGCTAACGTCAAGAAGAGATCTATCACTTAGTTGGAGTCCTTCATACAAGTATTGGAGTATCATAACGTCACTGAATTGATGGTGTGGACAACTTGCCACCAATATCTTGTATCACTCCCAACATTCATACAATGACTCTCCCATATTTTGCTTCATCCCACAAATCTCCTTGCGAATTTGAGTAGCTTTTGATGCGGGAAAATATCTCTCGAGGAAAAGTTTCTTCATCCCATTCCATGTTGTGACACTTCTAGAAGTCAAATAATACAACCATTCCTTAGCATTGCCTGCCAAAGAGAACGGGAAAGATTTCAATATTACTCCATCCTCATTAGTCTCCGGTGGAAGCATGGACATGACTGTGGTATAGAAGTCCATAAGATGTTTGTTTGGATCTTCATTCACCATGCCATGAAACTTTGGTAACTCTCTAATCAACCCCGGCTTGATCTCGAAGGTTGAGTTAGTTTGGATACACCATTGTTTTGTATCGAGCTTATGAGAAGCTAGGTCCTTGAGTGTATGATCAGCCATTGCTTCTTCTTCTATGCCCGAATCTGCGAACTCACTTGATGAAGAAGGAGGAAGCGGAGTGTTAACCGCTCGAACGAAATCCTTTAGTTGAGTACCGGATCGAAGACGTATTGGACTCGGTCTGCCCTCTTTAAGCATTCACCAAAGATATAGCACCAAACAAGACTCTCAAAAAACTAAGTTAGATACGGTATAGAATCTAACAAAGCAAAAATAAAGCAAAAAGAAAAATAAAAACAACTAAAATCGTCATTGCTTCCCTTAGAATGGCGCCAAAATTTGATGTGTGTCGTAACCACAACAAATTAGTGAATATTTTTACACTCAATTAACAAGTAATATGGTGGTAGTTAAGTTCGTTCCCATGAGGAGCAAGAGTTTTTAGTTGTTTAATTGTCACAAAAAGGGGGGGTTTGTTTTATAAAGTAAAAGAAAATAGACAAAGCAATTCAAAGATAAAGTTGAAATCAATAAGAGAGACAAGATCAAGGAATCATGCTTCGTTGCAAAACAATGATTCAAGTTATGTTTTTCATCCACTTTTTATTAGTCACAGATTATCACCAACCGTAGGATAGCAGGTTCGCTTAGCTAACCCCAAAACTCCTCGTTTCACTGAGTAACAGGTCCTCTTAGTTATCAGATTCTATTCAAAAGAACCACCTTGAGGTTCGCTTACAAGATATAATTCCCCGAATGCATTAAGATTTATGAATTTAGGTTTAGTACTAGTAGTTAAATTTGGTTCGCTTGGTCCACTTTCTAGCGTTGTTTTCATACACAATTGCTCCACAGAATCCGTCTGCAAGGTCTCGTGTTTTCTACTTGTGTAAAGTGCCGAGAACGATTACTTATTCCCTAACTTATACTAGATTTAGGTTGAGTTAAAAAATCAATTCAGCGTGCACTCTAAATAATCTATCAAACAACCATGAATGTATAAACAATCCTATTAGTAAAAACAAACGATAATCATGTGAAAACTTCAAAGTAGATTTAAATCAAAACTCAAAACATGTCAAGAACTAGGAATTCATCCTCAATCAATAGAAAAATAGCTACTCATGTTAAGAAGTTCACACAAAGAATATAGAAAATAGAAGTGTTGTGTGTGTAGAAAGGTGTAGAAGTGTCTATAGAAAAGTAGAGAACTTCTCTATTTATAGGCTTCAATTTCTCCAAATCTTCTAAGGAATAGAATCCCTTTACTTTTGTAAGTCTTCTTTCCAAGTCCTTGTCTTTCTCAAATCCTCCATCTTCTCTTTCTTCATCCAATCTCAATTCTTCATCCAATTCCAAACCCAAGTCTTCACACCCATGAGAAAAACTCACGGAGAATTCTGTTATTTTGGTAGCCGAAAAAATCATGGTACCACCGGAATCCGGTCAGAAAATTCTCTGCCGGTTACCCGAGATTCTGTTTCGGTGACGGAATATTCCGTCAGAGCACCGTCCAAGTTAACGGTCAAACGGGTTAAGAAAGTCAAGTAAGGGGTAGTCAGCCGAGACAGCTGGTCTGAGTCTGGATGCGTTGGATTACTCGACTGAGTTAGGTTGGATCGGTCATCGCTGAGTTAACTCGCTGGTGCAGTAAATTGGACAGAGTTTCCTTTGTTTTCTGGGCATTTCTCAGGCCGAATTCAGGCCAATATCTTTTCTTCTCCCTGTAGAAACCTGTATCCTACACATACATCTAGTTCAAGCACTCTTCACTGCACAATTGCTTTCCTTCGTGACCACCTCTCATTCATTTCAATTTCAAACTCAAACTCTAATCAAAAACCAACAGAACTCTTTGTTAATCATCCATGGAAACAATGTCCATACCCTATAAACCATTCCAATCATCGATTTCAACTTTATCTTCACTGTTTTAGTTCAAACAATTACCACCTTCTATTTGTTTGGTCGAACTCAAGAACCATCAGAACAACACCTTGTATTGACCTCCATCTGTTCACAGATTCAACCCATTTCATCTTCACAACATCACGAATTCCTCCAATTCCTTCTTATTCCCTGAGTTTCTTCATTACACAGCAGTACCCATCAAGCTCAATCAACAGATTCCAACAAATCTTGCCACTGAACTTCAACTCAAATACAACCTCATACCCATCTTTGTATCTGAGCTTCTTATACTCAATTTCTCATCGATTCCAGCAAACCCATCTCATCTTTCATCAATTAGCAACTCGTTCTTCTTCTCGATTCACAAATCCCATCTCTCACAGGTTGAACCCAAATTCACAGATCGAACCCAATATTATCTCATTTCTAATTTCTCAGCAAAACCCTAACCAATTCTCAATTTGATTCAAACCCATAATTATCACAACATCCACTAACCACTTCCTTCAATTGAATCTCGATCTCTGTACTTCAGTTCCAGACAAACCCTAAACCCAAATAGAATCCAACTTCTTCTGCAATTTCTTCTCAAACCCTGAATCACTTTCAACAGCACCACCGCCATCGTGAATCAACTTCAACACGACCATCACGAACAACTCCAATTTCTTCTCTCGCCTAATCCTTACCTCGATCTCTCTGAGACAACAGCGCAGCCGCTGTTTTATTTTTTTTTCTTCTTCTTGATTTAAGGTGAAACTAATGAATGAAAGGAATGAGTGAGCCGCTCGATTTTAGGGTATATGTAATAGGATGGATTGAGACAACCCATAGTCTCAGATAAGGGTCACCCAAGTTGACATCCCCTTAACCTCAGCTATCATGTGTTTAATACTCCTCCAAATAGAGTTGTCCCTTAACCTTGACTGGCTCCAGATTGTTCGCCCATAAGATGACAATTTCGCCCTTTTTGCTCAAATTGGGTGATTTCTTCTTCTTTCTTCCACATGACTCCAAAGTAGCTATAAAACTCAAAACAAGCGTAAAATACATAATTTACAAGAAAAAAATAGCAAAGAAAGCATAAACTCTAGATAGTAAATACGGTGTATTCTACACCTATCAATATGATTGCATTTTCTTCTTCCAGGGAGAATTGATATCGAAATACCATTATGTTGTCATCCTTATGCAAAAACAAAAGAATAACAACAACCAACCTTCACCAGAGAAAGGTTGGAAATCATTTTTAACAATTATAAGCAAAAGTTGAAAACCGTCGAAACATATGCTTTTATGCTAAACCAAAACCGATTCAACATATTGTGACTTTTTCACATATTGTTCCTACAGGAACCCCTCATGGTCCTTTGATAAAGCCTACCAACATGGGCTATAACTTAATCCTGCTACATCAAAAGTCACCCAAACCATAAGGGTTCACAACATATTATGAGATCGAATATCAAGGTAATAAAACCGAAATCAAACATCCCATAAACATACATAGCCAATAAATAAAGCATTAAAGCACCGGCTATGTAAATCAAAAACTATCACAAGAAAAATTATAAATCAAATAACTTTATTCATAATAGTTTTATTCATAATAGACTTATACAATCAATGAAAGAAATCAAAAATTGATGTCTATTTTTCTAGATAAAGTATTGCAGCATATAACTTAATCTCTAGTGGTGCTTGGTAGATGCATTTATGTGTCTAATTTGTCCTAAATATTTCATATTGCTAGTACTCGTTTTTGTTCTTATTATGGTGTTTTGTGTGTTTGTAGGTATTTTTTTGTAAATAAAGATTGTTGGAAAATTCGGCTCGAAAAGTTGCTCGGAACACCCCCGGAGGACATTTGCTATCCGGACTCCCATTTTGGATAAGGGGTAACCCAATTGCTATGGGGCAACCCATTTCTATTCGCACCCCACAGCTGGCTAAGGGGCACCTTCTTCAACATTTCAAAAAATGGATTTTGGCGGGAATTTGGGTTTTGAAAACCCGATAATTTGCAGAGAAGAATTTTACCAGTTTGAAGGAGATTCAATCGACGGAGTTGGTTGTAGATATCCTGTTTTGACCAAACAGGACTAGCATGTGTGTTAGAATCGCAAAACTTGGGCTGTATGCGTGGGAATGAAGCGAAATGGAACACCAGATATACTCGGATTACTCACAAAGCGAGTTATGGAGATTACGTGTTTGGGGCGTGTAGATATCCCCCTTGCACGATCTTGACTCATTCTTAGACAAGTTCTTGCGTGTTTGGGGTGTTTAAATGGAATGCAGAGGCGTGCAGAGGTTAAAAAGGGAAATTATTCCCGTATTGTACAAAAAAAATAAAAGAAAAGATTTGGAGCAGTTATGAGGGGAGATTTGGTCGTTGTCAAGTATAAAAAGGCCTATGGGAGCATAGAGAAGACTTATGGAGAGTTTGGGAGAGTTTAGAGCATTACAGAGCAAAGAATCGAGAGTTTGAAAATCATGTGTTGCCGTCATTAAGGAAGAACACGAAGAACATAGACCCACAGAGACAAATGCGTTCTGGGGTCATAGTACAAAGACAAATCTTAATTCAACAAATGTCAACGACAGAGCAGTGTGGGTCGTAGTTAGGAGGCAGTCTTAAAGCAACAGTTCTGTAACAGTGTTTGCAACAATTATAAACGTTGCAAACACCCGATTTTCATCATTTTCTCCATTTCATCATTTGTAAGCACCTTTGAGCAATAAAATCATATTTTGAGCGTGTTCCCAACATGATGAGCTAGACTCCAACACTGGGACGATGGAGGAAGACGAATTTCATACATGGGTAAAATTATTTAATTCTTTTTAAGACTTTTGCATTAATTTTAATTGAAATATGATTTGAATTAATTGGTTGTCATTTAATTTGATGAGGTATGCTTAGCTTAAATGTTTTGATACATCATGCTTAGGATTTACAACCAATCTTTTAAGAATCTACCTTGGCAAAATCAGAGTCTGTGTTAATTTTATTTATTGAGCTTTAATTGTTGAGAATAAATAAATTTAACCCTATGTTATGAATTCGACGAAATCCTAGTCTCAGTAACACTCTTCATCCTGTGACAATTTTTGTATATATTTTTCTTTTATTTTCTTTTATTAATTCTTAAAATCAATCTCGTCAAGTCCGAGTGAACGACAACCTTACTACCACTTTCTACAACATCATTGAAAATAACCATCAGTGCTCTTGTTGTTCACTGATGTATCTTCAGTGTTTTGATTCTTGAGTCTCTTCTTTTCTATCAGATGATTGAGTCTATATTTTAGCAGATTCAATTCCACAATTGACTTCAAGAGATTTGACTCAAGCAGTTTCTCATTCGCTACTGAAGATTCCAAAAGCTCACGAGCGACTTTAAAGTCTCTCATTAACATAAGCAAAAGCTCGAAAGAAATATGATTCTTATTATGTTCATCATAGAAGTAGCACTTAAACTCAACCAGAAAGATTTCAAGTTTTCGAAGTTAAGATTCAATATCAATAGTATTTCCACCCATCTTTGACCGTGAACAGGATACAGAGAAATCGATTCAAAAGATGGCTTATAAAATAATTCAAACTTGGTTTCCAAGAATTTGATACCTAAATATGGTATATTTATTTGTGAAAATACACATACTTTCGGAAACAACAGTAAAATTTCTGAACTTGTTCTAAGAGTTCTGACAGAAGTATTTTTTTGAATATTACTCATAGACTTTCCAAGAATTAAGAGTATAGAGAAATACACTTCAGATTTTTATGAGTATTAAACTATCTTCATTTTTCTCGTGCTCCTTTTAAGAACTTCCACTTTTTATTTGAATATAGCACTTCCTGGGGAAATTCCGAATGCCAGCATCAGTTGTTGGTGTGATCTAGTGAAAGATCTTGATTCATGGAATCATGATATTTTCTAATATCTTTCTCTTTTGGATTCTTCCAAAAATAAACTTCTTTTACAGAGTCGCAGTTAAGTTGATCTGATATAACAGAATGACCAGTTCTATGAACCAGAACAAGTGTGACTTGAAGTTTTGCGAGTTGTGAAATAATCAGAACTCTTGCTTAGATCAACAACAGAACAACAAGATTTGAAATCCTTTATTTTTGTATGCATGAGTTGATCTTTATCTCTGTTTGAGGGATAATCATTGTCAGACAATGTTGACCAGATACTAGTCAAAGAATTAACCCTTAAAATACATTCATCTTGATTCTTACAGGTGGCTAGACTATTAGAATCAGGATCTTGTATATTAGTTAAGAGATTCTGGAGATTAGAATCACATATCCTTGTTTTAACTAATATATCTCTTTTGGGTTCAACAAATTCAAGTCCTTTAGATTCAGCATCTTCATGAATCAAGAATTCTCTGACGACTTTTTCGGCAGATGGATAATATGCATTATCCTTTAGATTGTATTTCTCAGCAAGCTTTCTGAAAAATTTAATCTCATCACTGTCATTTGAATATGACTTGTTTGTTTGAACAATTTGTTTTCTTATTAACTCATCATAGTTAATATTTTCTGAGTTGGGTTCAACTAGTGAACTAACAGTCCAAGGCTGTTTAACCGATTTTGAAAACAAACATCCTTTATGAAGTATATCATCTTCTTGCTCTACGTTAATTGAATCATACATGGATTCAATTATTATAAGATGGATCGCACCAAATACAGATTGCTAGATCTTTCGTGTTTGCCTGCTCTGATACCAATTGAAAAGACGAGGGTACCCAAATATACCTCAAGCTAAAACTTTTCCTTCCTATAAGTCCTTTCTCCGAAAGTGATTGTCTACGGACTGAGTCGAGACAATGCAACTAATTGGTTGATACTTCGTGTGATCGTCTATGAATACGAGATCGAGACAATACAACAACGAAGTATGTTTACTTGATACAAAGGTTCGGACTTAACCAAACTCAATAGGATTCACGTATCAAGTAAATATGAATTAACGTTTTTGCAATTTACTTTAATTATAATAAAACAATTATAATGCAGAAATATAAAGTAAATGACACAACAAGATTTTGTTAACGAGGAAACCGCAAATGCATAAAAACCTCTGGACGTTTTCCAAAATTAAATACTCTCAGGATTAAGCCGCTATACAAAATAAACCAACTTCGTATAGTTGAGACCAAGCAACTAAACCTATAGTTTACCTAGTTCCGTCTGTATTCCCACGCCTCCAACCTATAAACAAGTCACGTACTTGGACCAATTCCTTTGGTTCGTATTCCAAACAGTAAAGGAACAACAAATCTGTTTGGTATCAACTGTGTTCAACCAAGTGATATGAGTTGCACAAAGGCTCTTCTGTTTATCTTAACATAAACTCCTTTGCGAGGTTCCAAGATCTATCTTATGTTCAATCACCAAAAGGTAATCGTTAAGATTAAGTCAACCACTCTTAATCCAAAGTATTATGTTGATGCCAATCTTCTCAATTAATCAATCCAATCTACCACAAGGATAAACCGATTATTAATTAGATTCTATTTTACCAAAAACAAGTATTGTGCACCAAATATTATAAAACCAAGTCAGAAATCTTCTATCTCTTATTTGTCTTCAAATCTTCTTAGATCTTCAATAAACACCTGCACACAACTACTTGAATCTCTTGTGATCAATCACACATAGAATGGAGTATGTTAACAATGGATTATCACAATATCGTCTTTAGATATAACAACAGTCTAAAGATCCCTGTCGAAACCTTGAACTAGTTGGAGTGAATCTTATAATAGAAGAGAAGATTATCAAGCATAAACAAAATAGCTGCAATCAAAGTTCAACCACCGTTATTCAATCAAATCAATATGAAAACTAAAGATAAACCGTAATTATCTAGTTTCCCAGCAACGGTACACACTAGATCTTCTCAATCCCAAAGAAGACTTTAAACTGAGCGGCCATAAGAGATTTCACCTAATTAGATTACTCTTCTCTCCGATAGGCGGCTTCACCAGTAACAATATAACAGAGGAATTTTACTGTCACGAAGGATTAATTTGATATAAATGCAAACTCAAAGTATTTATAGACAAGGAAGTTTGGACACCAAGGAGTTTCCAAAACCGAAAATATTCTCAAGATATTTTTTCATATTTACAGCAGAAGAGATACCGTAAGGAGAAGAAATGCATGATAATCCCTTGGTGGTAAAGCTAGAGATCAACCCGAAACCTAGTGATGATGAAGATGATGAAGCTGAGAATTCGTGGGCGATCAACATAGTATTAATTGATACTGGATGTTCGGTAGACATTATTTTCTACCATGCTTACAAGACTATGGGAGGAAAGGTTGAAGACTTGATACCTTCGACTTGCAAGATCTACGACTTTAATGGTACTACGAACAAACCTAATGGAGAGATTGCCATGATAATTCCTTTGAAGGGATTATATTCCGAAATTTTGTTCTGTGTTGTTGATGTAGAGTCACCGTACAATGCGCTAATTGGCCGACCTTGGTTGCATGGAATTCTGGGAGTAGCATCAACCTTCCATCAATGCATTAAGTTTCCTCATCCTAGCGGTGTTGGAATCATAAGAGGAGGCTGGGTTGAAGGGCGAAAATTTCATGAAATTGATGTAGAGAAATGTGAAGAAAGAGTAACTAAGAAGAAAAATGGAAGCATAATATCAAAGAAATGCAAAGAGGCGATAGATTGATGGTAGACACAGTAGAACATGGAGGCAAAGGGAGTGATGCGAAAGCAATGACTGCTGAAAATGAGAACCGGCGAATACTTCGCAGAGGAGATCTTGTGTTACGTTTACAACCAACCTATCAGAGGAATGACGAAGATGATTCTGCGAACAGGTGGGAAGGCCCTTACACGGTAACAAATGCGCTCGGAGAAGGAAATTATGAGCTAGAGGGCGTGAAAACTGCAGTGTATAATGAGAAATATATGCGAAAATGTGGTGTAAGAGGTAGTGATATCACAGAGCAAGAAAAGAGTATTATGCGAAAACGAAATGATCAAAAGTGTGCGAGAACTTAAAGAGGCACAAACAAAAGGTAGCAAAGGTAAGAAATTAAAGATGTGAAATGAGAATGAAATTGAGAAGAGAAAATTTGTAAAAACAAATTTGAAAAATATCTTTTATTGATTGAAGAAAGAAAAAATGAGAAATTACAATAGAGCCTTACAAAAGGCAACATAATCAACAACAAAATAAAAGAGGCACCCAACTATGGCGTACACCCTAGTTCGCGAGAACATTTCGCAAGAGGGAAATGTAAGACCTAAAGTGCGTCATAGAAGGGGAGAACCTATTGCATGTCTCAGGGGAAGGCTATACCGCCACCGGAACCTGAGTCATGGAGATTTAGGGTAATAAAACCCATCCAGGAGAGGCTCCTTGGATTTTCAGCCTGAGCTTATGACTTAGGTTGGACGACTAAGGTGAGAAGGCCTCTCCTAAGGAGTGCAGAACTAGATCAAGGCGCTGAGGTACACGGTTGAGCCAAGAGTGCCTGGGGCATCTGGAGCGTACCTAGCCATTCTTGGCAAGTCTTGGCTATGATGCACTCGGTCCAAAGAAAATCCCACTTAGGGTGCGGTCCTGTAACCATGAGCCATATCGGCGAAGGGATAAGCGGACGCGAAAACAAATAGTTGTTGTTAAGACTGGATGGGAGGAGACAACCTTGTATGGTAGAGGTACACCTCCTTGAAGGTGCAACCAGGGGGATGATAAGGACGACACCCTTCATTAGGGAGCTGATAAGTGTCAAAGACGCCAATGTCATGAGGATTTTTACTCATGGGAGTATCAAGGCTTGTCATATTTGTGCAACGATCTTGCAGAGGCAATAATACAAGAGAAAAATAAGACGAGATCAATGGGTCGATGCACGAGAGTGTAAAGACGTCCTGCGAATTTGTCGCAAGACGGCAATGTCATGGGGCTTTATGTTCGCAAGAATATTTAGGCTTCTCATATTGTCGCATGAAAAATATCCTATTGAGGAAAAAATACAAGAAAATAATAAGACAAGATCAATGGGTCATTACATGAAAGTGTAAAGACGGCCTGCGATTTTGTCGCAAAGACAAGGGGTGGCGAAATAAGACCTTTACTTCGGAAGGCAAAATAAAACTACATAAGAGAATAATAATGAATGAAATCTTGGAAAATCCCAAGATATATATGATAACATGCAAGACAGCGAAATTATGCAGGTAAATGCAAATACGACTGCGAAATTGACGCAAAGACATGCAATACAATATTGCAACAGTAAATATGTGGTAACAGATAATATTTTTACTAAGAGATAACATGCTTAATCTTTCATTTGGAAACAAATAACAGAGGCAAGTATGGGAATGCGAAAAGATGGGAATGTGTTATTTGCTCCAACCTGACAGATTTACGCAACTGAAAATTGTAGGTAAATGTTAATTATATATTGATCAATTGTATGTTATTGCGGAAAAGAATTGCTTTTCTAACACATGCAGGTATAGAGCTTATATTGAGAGATTTTGGAAGTTGAAGGAGTTCGCAACGATAGATTACAAAGACATAAAGAACAAAAGATAAAAAGATAAAAAGATATACAAATATTTCTTGTTTGATTCTACTTCATCCTCTCCATGATTCACCTCTTCTCTCTCTTCTTCAGCTTCCTTCTCTTTTTCACCTTCTTCTTCCATTTCTTCTTCATTTTCTTCTTCACTATCCGAAATGGCTGGAGGGGATACATTCCTTGGTATTTCTTCTGAGAGACAGGGATATGTAGAATGAGGAATGTTGTTATCATCGTAAACTTTCGCAATAGTCTGGTTGCGAAAATAAAGAACGTCATTCTCAAAATTAGCGATAGTGAGCTTTAATTGATTCTTGAGCCTACGATAATTATCGTTGCGAAAACAGAAGTCCTCTGCGAGCTGCACTTTATCAGCTTCAAGATCTTTGACTTGAGTCTCCAATTCATCAATCCTCTTGCGAAATTCCTTCTCAGCCTCTGCAAACATACAATAGAAAATCAATAACTTAATTAAAGTTTGTAAAAAGGAATATTTAGTAAGGAAGCAAAGTTAACAACCTTCTCTGTTAGAAATCATATCTCTTACCAAGGCCGAATGATCAACTTGGAGGCTAACATTTACACCTAAGTTATTTCTGGCATCATCTAAGACTTTCGTGAGGAGATGGGAGCGAACTTGATTCTCTCTTTGGATAAGAATGGCAGTTTCGCGGTTAGCTTCATCTCGCTTAAGTTGGGTCTCAAGAAGGGTTTTATGGAATTTTTCTAAAGCTTGAGCACCTTGATTAGTGATGCGATCTTTATCATCTATAAGACTGCTAATCTTGACTCTTAACCCATTAATTTCATCCTTAGAGTCCAGATAGCGGCGCTTAAAACCGTTGGCTAATTTCAAGCTGGTTCTATGGTCAATTTCTAAAAGGTCGAATTTAGATCTGAGCTCATTTAAGGAAAGAGATTCTGTTTTATCATTTGTTAAACTTTTTGAAGAAGTATTAAGTCGTTCGAGAAGGGTATCATCATCCATAGAATGGGAAAAGGAGCGAAGAAGTGGCTTCATCAGAAAGACCGTAAATGTCTTCAAAAATGGTTAATCAAATAAGGAAAAACGAGAGGAAAAAGGAGTAGAGGGAGAGAAGAAAAATTGCATACCATAAAGTTGGTCATTCGCCTTCTGAAGATTAGATATTTTGTTTTCTTGAGAGGAAGCATTGAGTTCTAACTGTTTTTTTTTCTTGCGAAGATCAATAGACTCAACTTCTAATTCTTCGCTCTTATTTCGAAATTTCTCCACGTCTTTATAACTAGAGTTGAGTTGATTAGTAAGTTAGAAATTCTTCTTCTCAAAATTTTCACACCTCTTTACTAAATTAGAAGCAACTGCATAGGAAGCCTTTCCAGCCTGCAAAAGAATATAAAAACTGATAAAAGGCAATCTATGATTTCGAATTGTAATTAAAAAGAAGCAGAGGTATGAAGGTTTACCAAAATGCTGAGCGAATTCAAGAAACTGGGAGTCACTGATCTAGAAACCCCGCGAAGGGATTCGTCATCATCTAGAAGGGAAGAGTCACAAATATTCGCAATACCTTTGAAGGTTCTAGCTAAAGGAACATTGTCCAATCCTTGTAGAGAATCAGAAAATATGCTAGATAATTGCGCCATGGAAGATTCAGGTGAAGAGCGTTCCTTTGCGAGAGAAGTCTCATTATCATCATCAGTGCTATCACCAGATTGAAGATTCGAAGGAGAGGGAGAGCGAACTCTTCGCCTCTTGGAGGGATTCTTAGAAGAAGGTGAGGCAGCTGACTTCTCCTTGCGAAGAATACCCTTACTCTTACCTTTAGCCTTCACAACCTTGCTAGGCTCATCAGTTTCTTCTTCTTCAACAATTCTAATGCTAACCTTCGCACACGAATGAATATAAGAAACAAAGGAAACAATATTGTTAAAAATAATAAAAATAATATTTATTACTTCATCCGTGATTGAATGCAGCGCTGTTAAGATGCTTGCTTTCCCAGTTTTGTTGTAGTTTTTCCACAACTTTTCAATCTAAAAATTTCGCAAGATTAGAAAAGAATGAAGTAGGTATAAATGGAGGATTATAAGCTGAGCGAAATTTGGAAACATACCTCTGTTTACTTCTCGGGCCAATTGAATAACCATGGTTGATATGCAGCGAGATTTTCGGGTAAAGCATTAGAACCAGAGATATAAGGACCCTTCAAGATCAAAGGAAAGACGCACCATTTATCATCTTTAGAGTGACGTGGGGTCTTATTATTAACAGAATGCCAGTCAATATCTTGCATGAGTACTTTGTCGCTGGCAACATTCTCTTTCTTCTTCAAGCGAACACCCCAACGAGGATTTTCCTTCTTCATGGTGATTACTTCGTAGTTCTCGAAGAATCTCTCTATAGTATATTGCTCAGGGATGATTTTTAGATCAGCGAATTTAGTGTCTTTAAGTTCTTGTGGATAGAGAGATCCCAAACCCGCGCCATGATGGGCGAACTCTAGTATAAGGCGAATACATTCTCCACACAATTGGTAGACAACTCGCGAAAACTTCGCATGAGAAAGAATCTCATAAAATAAAGGGAGATCGGGGTTATAAAGAGGTACGGGGAGACCGGTGAGAAGCTGACCAAGTGAGACGATGATTTTCTAACTGTTACAATGTTGATTTGAAAATAATTTAGAAGAAAGAATGGATTTAGAGTCCTGTTCAGGAATGGTGGATAATGTGAAACCTCTTGTTTTGAAATACTTTTGAATTCTTCAAAAGAGATTTCATATTTACGGCCGCTTGGAGGCATCTTTGAGCATGGGAATGGAGAAGAAGTGAAGATCAAAAGGATAAAGAACTAAAAATACAGTAGCAGAAGCGGAACTTTCAGAAGAGTGTTGAAGAAAAATTGCAGAGAAAATGAAAGGAAAATAAAAAGAAAGAAAAGGAAGATTAAGAAGGATATATATAGAGAGAAGGAAATCTCGAAAAGATAAACTCATTAATGCGAAGGGTGGACGTGAACAGTTGAGAGATGGAGGTTATAAAAGACGTGTCAAGAAGTAGATGGTTGAAGAGACACGTGTAGTCTATTCTGCGTAAATTACACGTGTAATCTTATCAGTAGAGGAGAGTATGGAAAATGAGCGGTTGCGGCATTATGAAGTAAAGTTTCTCATATCATTCTCTTCTTCGCAGAGAAGACATGAGAAGAGGCAAGATGTAGGAGCAGAATCTCGCAACAGCAATGTCTCAGTGAAGTTTTAACTAACAAGTGTATGCGAAGACCATCACAGACTATTTGAAGAGTGACGTAGCAGGTGACATCATCCTAATCACGAGTAAAGTTTGAAGACCTTGCGAGATTGAAGAGAAAGTGCGAAAAAGATCCTTGTAAGCTCACGAGAAACGACGCAAGCTAGATCCGAAAATAAAGGTTGACTTAGCTGTCATCCACCATGTAATACCCTATATAAGGAACCAAGCAGACTTGAGGGAGGGAGAGATCTTTTTGGGAGATAGTGAGAAAGCAAGTAGGAGAGAGAAAGTCTAGCATAATCCTTATTTACTTGTATGCTTACCATTCTTGTAAAATTCATAAAAGAAATCAATTTAAACTTTGTAATTGTTCTTAAAGTTTGGGTAAATCTTAGTGTAATCTGATCAGGGTGTGATTTTAGGGAATCCCGCAATTACACTAACAACTCCATTTAATTGTGAAACTTTTTTTGGTTCGTTTAATGGCTTGATATGTCTTAGAGGTCAGAAAGAGAGTACGTGTTTGTGTGTATAACCCCATGATCAAAGATTATGTTATTCTTCCTCAACCTAAGATTGATTTTTCTAGTAAGTGGTTTGGATTTTGTTATCTCCCTCTGACCAACGAGTACAAAGCTGTTTTAATGTGTCAGCTGCCCAATTCAGCATAGGTCATGGTGTACACTCTTAGCAGTGCAATGGTCGGAGAAACATTGGAAAACCTGAAATGAATTATACTCTCGAAGGACATGGTATCTTTATGAATGGTGCTCTTCATTGGATGCACAAAAATGGGAAGAAAATGATTGTAGATACCCAAAATCATAAGAAGGGTATAAGAGTAATTATACCCACAAGACTAGCCAATATTACGTTGAAAAATCATTAAGTGCTGAAATTACACATCGTTGTAAAGGAATGGGACATGTCAAAGGGTCAAACTGCATTGAAAAACAAGGATGTCATTTTTTTAATTAGTCAGATCTCAAAGACACGTGTCAATCATAGTAAAGAGAAAAAGGTTATAAATAGAAGAAGCTAGTGTTCAAAGAGGGGATCCGAGGTCGAAGGATCTAGGTGCTATATTTTCTGAAGGAGAGCCGGTACCCTTTTGATTTTTAGTTTTACAATGATGAAAACTTTGGTGGACATCTTTCCTCACGACCTCCACAACCATACTTCTTTTCATATTTAGGAGTTTCGGACGGGTCATTAGTTTGTGCAAATAGATATTACATTCAAGTCCAGAATCAGTTGTGGTGTTATGATATATGGATGCACGCAGCTGTACGGAAGAATTGACCCTGGCTGTTCATAAACCACTACTACATCATGTACTCCCTCCGTCCCACCATTAGACGACCTACTTGGTCTAAGATCTTGTCCCATCATTAGTTGACTTATTTCACTAATCAAGAGGATATCTCTAAAACTACCCTTTTGATTGATTATCGGTATCATAAGAAATATGTATAATTTGATATTCATGTTTATACTCGTTACGTAGGTATTTTAAAATGATTTTCAATGGTACAAAATTTACGAAAATCTATGGTATAATTTGAGAGATAAATGATTTCTAAAATTTACAAATTATTATCCATAAGGGTATAGTTGTAAAAAATACTTAAAAACACTCATTTCATTCATTGCCTTAAGAATTGTGCAAACTTCAACTAGGTCATCTAATAGTGGGACGGAGGGAGTATTACAGATCAAATTAATGGGCGCTAATGCAATACATTTCCCTTTTGTTCAAAGTACCTAGCTAGAATTGTAACTACTGAAAATCCAATACTACACCCAAAGGATAATCACAATGACACTAAGATATTATCGAGCAAGAGAAATAGAAATATTTCTTTATTAACTTGGTTAAAATTATGATTATGATGACTCGAGTACAATAAGTATAGAGACTCACAAGAATGATCAATTTATTACTAACACCGTCTGCGTTACAGCTAGGTGTTGACTATTTGAGCGGGAACATATTATTGAGACAAATCAATGTGAAGAAATGTAAGTTTATATCCCTTTCAAGTCTATCTTCTTATGTACATTGCAAATGACTATATAGCTATGAGATACAAACCAATCCTCAAATGGCACCAAGAAAAGGAATTGGATGGTCAGAAAAACATGCATTAGTTACGATCTTCGTAAATTTTGTATCTCTGTTGTTTTCCACGCTTATTTTTTAACTTGGAGTGTGAATCACTTCCTTTTTATCTTTCCCCGACGTCGCCGCTAATGTGAACTTCTCATACAGGATTCAGGAAGCAGAGTGAGAACATTACTAGCGGTGCCTGGTGCATAAAGTAGAGATTAGTTATCATACAATAATTTAGTATCCATCCAGGCATGTAATGGAACACATGAAACATATGTGATACAAATGTTTGATTCATAGGCTCATATATAGCTTGGGGGGAAAAAAACTAAAGCCAGCTGAACCAGTATTCAGTTCACAAACATCCACCAATTTTCAAAATTTAGCTGCGATCCATGTTACAATTAAAGTAGAGAGTGCAATTCCCACATGAAACATTTGTCTTTTTTATATACTTTATACGTAATAGTAGTGCAGTTGTTGTGGTGCATCGTGCATGGACGAACAAGTAGCAGCTCAAGTAAAAACTGGCATTGGCTTTGGTACCTATTAATAAAATCTTCGTTCAAAGAATTTTCATGTTCTATAGTATATACACTCTTGCATTTGTAGAGGTATTAATGGACTGACGGTGATGAGCTGTTCAAAGAATACCATAAAATGAAACAGAGACGAGGGGACCGATAATAATATTTTTATGGTTGGGGGTCAAAGAATATTAAGGTTGGAACCAGAAAAGAAACTGTAATTAGAAGAGTTCAAAGGATTGCAATCTCACTGTGCTCACCATCTGATGTCCAAGGAATACTAATGATTGATTTTGCCATTATCCGGTTGAACAACTCAAAGTACGGGTACAAGCCAGAGTCCAATTTGTGCACACTCCTTTAAAGAGTGTGCACGTAACAAACCAATAGGATTGGTTGTTCAGAACTAACAGTTAACTCTTTAAGGAAATTGTAAACGGTGGGTTTTGTGCACACTCTTTAAAAGAGTTTGCAAAAAATTGGACTGGATAACGTACAACAGAGATTTTTTCCTATAAAAACCCTTCATTAGACATTCACCAAACCATTGTTATGTGTTTGTTCTAGACAGAGAAAAACCCCAAGAAATATGAAATATTAGGAAGGAAGAAGAAGATTTAAGAAGGAAGAGAAAAGCCAAAGAAATAGAAATTTAAGAAGGAAGAAAAAGATTTGTATGAAGAAGAAATTTCAAGGAAAACACAAAGATGAAGATGTTTATTATTTTGGCTATTGTGGTAAGTGTTCTATGTTTACTCCCTGGTGGTTCACCACAACAATCTCCTCCTGCTCCAATTGAGTCAACTTCATCAAATTTTACTACTGCAGCATCACCAAACTCATCAAACATTACGGAACCTATCTCACTCAGCGCTAATGGAAGTGCAAGCGTCTCAGGCAGTACAGATGATGTAATCCCTTTTTGGCCATTGAAGTTCTGGCCTAGTGTTGGTGTTGTTGGAGGTGGAATTGGTATCATTTTTAGCATTATCCTTGGTTGTTGTTGCTGTTATTGCAGAAGAAGAGGAAGTAACAGCAGTCCAACTATCTGCAATGGAGTTACGGTGATCAAGTAACTCAAGGTGATTAATCAGAGAGGATATTATAGTGAAGCAAGATGAAGTATTGAAACTCTCAACTGTTGCTTTGAAATTTTCTCAACTTTAGACATTTGGTTTCGGTTAATTCATTTGATGCATGTTTGTTTGAACTTAAATTGGGGATTTCATTTTGATTGTTAATTTGGGGATTTCGTTTAATTAGGGTTCTTGAGAAATTTGTTGTTTTTTTCTTTTGCTAATTAAGGAAGTGGGTGGTGATGTTTTCATTTTTACTTAATTTAATTTGAAATTACGGTTTACTAACCATGATCTCAAAAAAATTCTATTGCTAATGAAGTTGCTGCAACAGTCAAAATGCAAAATGTTCCATATTCCCTCTCCAATAATCAAATTGCTAACACCTGTCCTCAAGCTGATTCCATAAAGTTCAATAAAATGGGAAAAGCAGTGAACCAGACTAAGGAGTGTTTCAGTGTACAATTAATTTTCTTGGTCAGATTGCCAAAAAAAGAAGACCAAAAAACAGAATTTGTTAATCCGTTTAACACAAAAGTCTCCATTAATTAAACATATAAATCCCATTTATCTTGGGTGGATGCTTCTCTAATTAAGGTTTGCTAGCAATGCCACATTTTTCCAACCAATCAAATTATTAGATGATATCTACAATTTAATTAACTAAGTAATTATTAATTGGTCATGAGTGATGGCACAGGGTAACACAACTAAAAGCTTGTATATGACACTCTATTGGAGCTGAGTTGGTACGCGTCTTATTCTCCATCTATGACACGGACGAGTAAAAACTTTTATGGGTGAAATGGACAAAAAAAAAATAGCAAGGATGAAACTGGATTCATCCTGACTTAAACTTAAAAAATAGCAAGGATGAAACTGGATGCATCCCCGTAAAATAAAAATAAGAAAAAATATTTGAAAATGGACAGACGTAAACTCAAGCTACATCCTGCCTATTTTTAAATTTTTGTCCATTTAAACAGTATCTAAATCTGACTGTCCTTTTCACCCACGAAATTTTGATTTTGGTCTTTTTAACCAATTTTGAGAAAATGGGTCATTTGTCCAAAAAAATTTAAAACACGGTTTAAATGGACGAGTAAAAAAAAGTACGGGTGAAATAACCAAAAAAAAAATAGCAAGGATGAAATTGGATTCATCCTGGCTTATACTTAAAAAATAACAAGGATGAAACTGGATTCATCCTGGCTTATACTTAGAAAATAGCAAGGATGAAACTGGATGCATCCTGTGTAAAATAAAAATAAGAAAAAAATATTTGAAAATGGACAGGATGAAACTGGTTACATCCTGCCTATTTTTAAAATTTTGTCCATTTAAACAGTATCTTTTTAATTTTTGGCTATTCAAACACTATCAAAACCTAAGTGTCTTTTTCACCCAAAAATTCTTGATTTTGGTCTTTTTGACCAATTTTGTGTTTATTTAAAATACAGAAAAATGAGTTCACTGGGAGGGTGGAGAATATGCACGCCAAAACTCACAATAGCAGCTAATTAAATATTGTAATTTTTGCTCTTGACAGATATTAAAGGACAGTAATTATTTGTTCCGATCATTCTAGTTTGTCGTAATTCTTACTATTTATTTATTTTTATTTTTTTGCTCATCCCTAGCTTGTTGTTCGTTTGTATGCTTTTTGTTTTGATGATTGAGCCTATATTTTGGTCCCTCTCGTGTATATCTTATACGCTTCGTAGTCTTTTTCATTTGCTGCCCGTCTAACTATTAATACGATCGGAATAAAAAAAAATATTTGGGAATCAGTCACCCTGAAATGAAAATGAAAAGAGCCAGTAAAAACAACCATATGCCTACACCTTTGTGCTTTCTCAACAAGGACAAGATAAATTTTGTTCCCACAAACATATTGTCATGTTCACCTTCAAACTTAGCATACTAGCTAGTGTTTGATTCTTGCCAGAAAAGAAAAGAAAAGCTTGAATTTGATATTTCAAATTGTATTCGCTAAATTTTTCTTTTTGTTGTTAAATATCCTGTATTTCCTCTTACAAATGCTCCTACATTTTGCAGCTAGAGGAACTATAATTAAATAGAGGGTTGTCACTTTTTGCTACATAAATCAGACCTCCTGTTTTCAGTATCAAAGTGTTGGAATTTAAATCAGTCAGCCTAGTTGACCTTTTCAATTGACCAAGTATGCCAATTTATAGAGTCTCTTCGGGGACATCGGGTAACTAAAATTGGGACGCAACTATGTTCTTAGCAATGCGAAGGAATTGAGAAGTTTGGTGTTTGCTATAGGATCACCTCTAAAAATTGTTTCGACAGACCAACACTATCAAATGGCCCTTAAGTTCAATATAAGCCGATTCGGCGATGTAGCATAGTGAAAATATCAGGTCAAACGTTTATTACGCCATTTTTTGAAATATTTATAGGTAGAGAAACTACATGCATAATCTCCATTATTAATCGTTCAACCTCACACCAGCGTTCAGATGATTCTGGCTTCGTCAGAATGCACAATAATGGACTAGCTCAGGGACGGGCCTGGCAAGGGGCTAACCCGGGCTATAGCCCGTCCCTATTTTTAGCTTCACAAAATTTTTGTATAGGAAATTTTTATAAAATTATTAGTTAGCCCACCTCTATTCATAATTAGTCCTTAAAGTTGTAGTATAAGCAATTTTTAGTCCAAGATCTAATTTAAAAAACATATTTTTCTTTGTCACACCCATTTATTTTCCCATTTTTTCTTCTACAAACCATAAATTTCTTTCTCTAATTACTTTTTTCTTCCACAAACCATAAATTTCTTTCTCTAATTACTTTTCGTAATTGAAATTTGCGGATTTTTAGTCTTATTCATATCTTTTTATCTAGTATTTTATATGAAAATTCCAATTAACCACAAATTGTGTAACCCATTCCAAAAAAATTTGCTGCGACCTTCGGCCGCATTAACAACTACTGAATTCTAGCCCTACCCTTGGAAAATTTCAGAGTCCGTCCCTGGACTAGCTCGTTTTCCTTTGCATAATTTGAGTCTCATTAAGTCATTATTAAGGGCACTAATCATTAGGATGACCAAAAATGTCTACGTACGTTTCTTTTCACCTTTTTTTTTTGATGGACACTTTCATGTAGAAACGGTCAGTGCCCTGCTATTAAAAAACACCCCTTAATAATAACATAAAGTTCAATGAAGCATTGAGGATAAAATGGGAAAAGCAGTGAACCAGACTAAGGAGTGTTTCAGTGTACAATTAATTTTCTTGGTTAGATTGCCAAAAAAAGGAAGAAGAAAAAAAATGGAATATTACAGAGGTTGCCAAAAAAAGCAGTGAACCGGCTGGTAGCTCAGCTGGTTTCATGCACTTCACAGAGGTTTCATGCGCTCTAGGAGGTCACGGGTTCGAGCCCCAGATGGCGCAATATTACAGAGTTTGACATGGATGGTAGAGTTAGCTTGCCCGCTTTGCGACGGACATTAGCCACACTATCCGCTTCGGCTCCCTCGGCTTTGTTCCTCATGAGGCTCGCTGGTAGGCTAGCACGACAACCTGTTTAACTTATGTAATAGTACGCTGCTTGGAGCTTAGCTTATTAGGCTTCCAATTAGTTAATTATGTAATAATATTAATAAAATGGAATTCGTTAATCCGTTCAACACAAAAGTCTCCATTAATTAAACAGATAAATCCCATTTATCTTGGGTGGAATCTAATCCATCCGGATCGACACTAGTACAAAAAGGCCCTTTGGCCACGGTAAATTACCTTGTCCAAATGTATATTGTCACGGTAATTCATTTTTAACAAAACCGTGACGAAATCCAGCGAGGCCAAAAGTCTATCTTTTGGTCACGGTTTATTTCGTGGCCACTTCCTCAATAGTCACGGATTTGTTATTGTAGACCGTGACAAGTTCACCATTTAGACACGGGATGCTGACATAAACCGTGACCAAACTCGATAATTGCACACGACTTCCTCATTATTACCGTGACTAATCTGGTTGTGTCCAAACTGTGAACCATATATATGAACTTGGATGTTTATGACTATCTTTTTGCCTTACAAGAAAGAAAAATGGCGAAACAGTTAAATAATCTCAATTAAATTACTAAACATGGCACTGAGTTTATAATATCTTTCAAGAACAAAGTAGTTTACATTATCTTGATATATATGGATTCTACTAGAGTGGATAACAAGGACATTTAATCAGTACACATCAAAGCATGTAGATGCATTTGCATAGAAGAGTAAGAAGCCTCTCCAAAAAAGTTTCGGAAGGAAAAATGCACTTCCATTGGCTAGCTATTGGGTGCCTACTCCAGTATCCAGGTCTTGTTTATTGGAGATGCCTGTGCATAATCATGCCGCAGAAGCCGCTAAGATGTCCCTTGGCTGCAAAAATAAAAGTATAGACGAAGTGTATTCGTCAAATTCCAATACAAGATCTTAAATTGCGTAAGTGCTGGAAACATCCGTACACCATAAATATAAAGTAGGCAAAATAATAACAGAAAAATATCACAAATTTATATTGCTAATCAAACAACTTATACAGAACGTTCAAGTTTCTAGCCTCAAGTCACGAATGTTTTGAAACTATTCCGGAGCCTTATATTCCTTCATTATTCCAAGTGTCACGACTTCCCGTATACAAAATTAACCCTGTGATATGGTGGAAAAGCATTTGACAATCAAATTGAAAAAAGAAATATCTTGCAAGAATATGGATTTAGATTGCCTGTCATGTGTAAAGGTCTCCAGCACTAAATAAAAATAAATAAATAATAATAATAAAAATAAATAAATAAAAATCAAGAGCGAAACTCTTAAAATCGACATAAACAACAAGAAAACTCGTACTTTTCATTTTTCTTATCATTCTCATCATTGGGGAAGAAGCGGAAAAAAACAAAATCAGTTTTACGTTTCGATTTACTCAGAACTTCTAAGGTTCTAGTAAGGCTTACCTTGTTCATGCCCCACTTCTAATTCGCCGATTACAAGTTCTTGCTATATCTTTACGTTTATGGGTAAAAATGGTTTCCGCCGATTTCAAAATTCGGTAGGTGAGTGAGAAACTGTTTAAACCCTAAACAAATGTGCCGCACGTGAGCACTTTCTAGATTCGAGAGATCAATCTGTACAAGTCCGGCCTAAACCAAGAAATGGCCGTTCCCGGACTTGCTTCGGTCACAAAGTGGAGGAGAAGGGTTGATTTGAGGAGGGAAGCAAAGAAAGGTGTTGAGACCGAATACCCCGGGGAGAGTAGTGTCTCGACTTGTCCCTGCAGAAGTAATCACAATCAAAGCCGTAGGTGGATATTCAAATAAAGGGGAGCACCTTGCTATCATGAAAACGCCAGCAGTGACCGTAGTAGCTGCATGAATCAAAGCGGATACTGGCGTGGGACCCTCGCGAACCCCCCTCGTTACCGTACGTGCGACTCTCACCGCATACGGCTGTATCAGAATGTGAAAGCTTCGGAAGCTTGCAAGAGATGAAAGCTTTTTGGAGAGCTTGCAAAGTTGCCTTTTCCGAGAGTGTTGTATTTTCTCCCGACCGAGACTTGTTGTCTCAGGAACTAGGTAAGACCTATTTATACAAGTCGAGATTGAAACATACCCCTGGCCTCATGAAGGAAGAGAGTAAAGGGTGAAATAATGGGAGGAGGTGGTAACCGCAAGGTGTTTATGGGTGAAAACGTTTTCACCATTATTTCCTCACTTATTTGACCGCTTTATTCCTATTCACGCTTTCTTAATGTGAGCGTAGTGTACGCTCGCAAGCCGTGACCGCCAAACCAATACCCCGGAAAGCATCCCGGTTTGTGTTGATGTCTCGAGTGTTGGTTGCACCTTGAGTGCAAGTGGCGCTGCTAGGGCGCGTGTGGCATGTGCCAATGGCATGTGCGGAATGCCTTTGTTGCGGGTTGCACCTCGAGCGCAAGTGGCAATGCCATATCTGCTAGTGGCGTGTGTGGAATGTACCAATGGCATGTGCGGAATGCCTTGGTGGTAGGTTGTACGTTGAGTGTAAGTGGCAATGCCGTGAGCTGCTAGTGGCATGTGTGGCATGTGCGGAATGCCTTGGTGGTAGGTTGTACGGTTTCAAGTTAGCTACCAAGATGCGTGTTTGGCATGTGTCAATGGCACGCATGGCCATTAGGGCTACGTCCTGGTAAGAAAAGCTACCAGCGATGCATGTTGGCATGTGCCAATGGCATGTTCGGCCATTAGGGCCACGTCCTGGTAAGAAAAGCTACCAGTCATGCGTGTTGGCATGTGCCAATGGCATGCTCGGCCATTAGGGCCATGGCCTGGTAAGAAAAGCTACCAAGTGATGCGTGTTGGCATGTGCCAATGGCATGCGTGGCCAATTTGGGTCACGACTGCAGGAAAAGCTACCAACGAGCGTGTTGGCATGTGCCAATGGCATGCGTGGCCAATTTGGGTCAAGGCCTGGTAGAAAAGCTACCGAGAGCGTGTTGGCATGTGCCAATGGCATGCGTGGCCAATTTGGGTCACTTAACCGGTAGGAAAATCTACCAAATGAGCGTGTTGGCATGTGCCAATGGCATGCATGGCCAATTTGGGTCACGGCCGGGTAGGAAAAGCTACCAGCGGCGTGTTGGCATGTGCCAATGGCATGCGTGGCCAATTTGGCCTAGGTTGCATGGTTTGCAAGCCTAGGCGCGGGTGCCATGTTGGCATGGCGTGGCTAGGGCCAAGGTAAGGGTGCTTGGCTTGGCTTGGCGTGACTAGCGTAGCTAGGGCCAAGGCAGAGTGCGTTTGGCATGGCGCGGCTAGCTCGGGCTAAGTGTGGCTGGCATGGTTTGCCATTGGCACGGAGGTGCGGCTAGCATGGTTGGTATGCTTTGGCGCGTTTGGTGTGGCTGGCATGATTTTCCATCGGCACAGAGGTGCAGCTAGGGCCAAGGAAAGGATGTTTGGCTTGGCGTGGTATGACTAGCGTAGCTAGGGCCAAGGGAGAGTGCGTTTGGCATGGCGCGGCTAGCTTGGGCTAGGTGTGGCTGATATGATTTGCCATTGGCACAGAGGTGCAGCTAGCATGGTTGGCATGCTTTGGCGCGTTTGGTGTGGTTTGCTTGATTTGCCATTGGCACAGAGGTGAGGCTAGGGCCAAGGAAATGATGTTTGGCTTGGCGTGGTGTGACTAGCGTAGCTAGGGCCAAGGCAGAGTGCGTTTGGCATGGCGCGGCTAGCTTGGGCTAGGTGTGGCTGGCATGATTTGCCATTGGCATGGAGGTGCGGCTAGCATGGTTGGCATGCTTTGGCGCGTTTGGTGTGACTAGCATAGATAGGGCCAAGGCAGAGTGCGTTTGGCATGGCGCGCTAGCTTGGTCTAGGTGTGGTCGGGCATGATTTGCCATTACACGCAGGTGAATTAAGGTTTTGTTCGTTGTAACCCTAATTTGAAAAAATACCCCCTATTAATTGCTGACTACATGCATTGAATGTTCTAATAAATGTGTCGCCGATGACATTAGGTTATTCGAGGTTTTACGATTTTACCCTTTGTCTAAAAACCACCATCAACATTAAGTCCCCTGCTTAGCTCGGAACATGAGCTTTGTTGCGTGGTAAGCATAAGATGGTGACAAACTATCAACAGTAAATCGTAAAGAAAATTGAGGAGGCTTGTCTGACCTTTGTAAATAGGATTTGGAATCTTTGCCTCTGGCAGTTTTACACAAATCGGGAGGCTGGCACAATTGGGAAGTCAACATCATTGAGAGACAGGAAGCTGGGCGACATTGAGAAGTTGACGCAAGTTGGGAAACTGAGCGTGCTAGCTGGAGGGACCGGCGCAAGGTGAGGAAGCTGATCGTGCTAGCTGGCAGGACCGGCGCAAGGTGGGGAAGCTGAGCGTGCTAGCTGGCGTGACTTGGGCGGTCATCGGGAAGTTGGCGCAATTGGTGGGTCCGGCGTAAACAAGGAGGGAGTAGGTGTTTCTACAGATAGCAAAGTTTCCTTATTTTTGCCTTCCTTCACGCTGGGCTTCAATCGGGGCATTATTCATGCTAAAATGAAGCGTTATGTCCCTCATTGCTTCCTTTCCTTTTTAAGGTTCCGTATTCATACCCAACGCAATTGTACCGTCTCCCTTGTTTGAGAAAAGGTTCTTCTTGTTGAGTTTCTTTCTTTTCTTGGAGACGAATCATCCTCTAAACAGCCAGATTCTCCAAGTGAAGGCGCGAGGTCCGACTCTTGCAAAAGCACCCGAGACTAGGTTATTCGGGCTAAGAAGATCATACCGGTATGTTTTCTTCTTCTTCTGTAATGTTATCCTCTTTTTATATGTGTATAGATAGGGTGGAACTTGATCATTTTCCCCATTTTTTGCAAGTGTCTGATGGGACCCTCCGGGATGGCCGCGCCTTTAACTCTTCTGAGAAGGACTTGAATTAGCGGAGATCGATCTTCTTCTCTTGAGGAGGCATTGGTTGGGATTGAATCTCTGTTCCATGAAGCTAGTGAAATCATTAAGGACCTCCCTTTCATCTATCCCCATGAAGAACAGGTGCATGTTCGGACTTCCTTGGGTTCAGTGAGCATGGAGGAGGGGCGAGAGAACGAGGAAGATTCTTGGCATATTGAGAAGCTTTAGTGCGGCAAAACCTTTCTTCTGTTCGGGTATGGTGCGGATCGGACTGTTTCTAGGTCGAAGCGACGGAAGAGCGAACGTGTGAGGCTCTTGGAGGAGAGCGCCATGATTCTTGATTTTGATGCGGATGAATCAAAAAGATTTCTTCGAGTGTCAATGAGAAAACCTTCAAGGAGCATATGACGGAAACGAAATAGCCTTTGAAGTTGATGCTAAAGGTGTCGTTGGTGATACCGGATGGGTCATGGTGGCGTATGATGGACCGGTCGTCGGGGAGGACATTGTTGTTGCTTGTGGTTGCTTCGGGATGGGATGTTGAGGTTGTCGCCGCTAACACCGTTGAATGGAACCTTTGTTGCCCGAGGGATTCTTTGGGGAAGTGCTTGAAGATAGCCTTGCCCGAGGGGACTTGTGCTCCATCCTTCGAGGGCTAGTTCCTCCCTTTGTTATTTCTGTTAGCTGCTTAGTTCCCCTGATGTATTGTGTTTTTTTTTTCGTAAACTCATCTTTACCTTCTTCTTCATCAGTAAACATTTTGCTTCATATATATTTTTTGAAAGAGGTTGTGGTATGATGGCTCTTCAATGGTTTTCTGGGTTTATCTGATGTATTTCTCTGATATATGGAGAATTTGCTTGGAAAGAGATGTATTTATGCCTTTTTTTTTTTTTTTTTGACGGAAAAGGGAATCCCCAGGGAAAAATACAAACGGTGTATTCATCTTGGGGGAGTACAACTACTAAGAGGAATTGTTAAAGGAAATACCAAAAGGGGGAGTGACTTGGAAGTACATCATTTTAGGGATTGGAGGCCTTGAGCCATCGCGAGTGAATTATCACGCCTTGTGTGTGTCTCGCATTGATGAGCTTGCAATATCCTCCCAAAAGGGTATCCGCAAACAGATACTGACTCGTCTTCTCTTTCATTGGGCGAATCTCGGTTTTGAATAGCCATTTTTACCTGTCATCCTCCCAACTTGAAACGAGCTTTCCTTAACCACTACATGTCCGTTTGAAAACGGGTTCAGACGTTGTGCAACCGTTTGAGTCTTGGATTCGTTGGTTTCAATAGAAGTTTCCAAGCTTCTTGCAAAGTGTTCAAATGGTCCAGCTCCCCATTCACATTTCTTGACAAGCGTTCGTGCGCATCGCGCGAGTCCCCATAACGAAATGGGGAAGGAAAGACTGGTTGCATAAAAAGGTTGCTCGGTCGACTTAGTTGCATTTGAAAACCATGAGATAGCGCCAACGGGTCCTCTCTCCGGATGTCCGGGTTCCTTCAATAGTTCGTTGATGCGATAACCAAAGGGGATGATTTGTTGGAAATTCCTTCGGGCGTGGACGCTCGGCAGAGGTTGCACATCCAATTTTGCTTTGTTGTCGAAAGCACCCATAAGCGTCCCAATATCATGTCATGATCTAGTTCTTTGACAATGTGGAATTTTCTATGCGTTATAGCGTCTCCCATCTTGATCTCTAGGTTGATGTAGCCATGCACGTTCAAAGTTTCTCCTCCCAAGTTCTTAATCACTTGACGGGGAATAGGTAGCGTCTTGTTTTGTAAATCCCGCCGCTTTAGTGTCTTGAAAGTAATGATGTTGTGGTCGAGGCCGTGTCGATGAGCGTGTCATCAAATTCGTTACCTCTTAAACGGACGTGGTTAGCACCCCGTTCTCCTTTTTGGTTCCGCCTTTGGAAAGCTTGGGCCTCTTAAACGGGACGTGGTCAGCAGTCCCAAGTTCTCCTTTTAGTTCCTTTGTTTGAAAGATTGGGCCCCGCGTGGCTTCCGAGGAGAGAAAAAGTCGTTTGCCGGATACAATGCGATTGAGAGCTGTGAAAATATCTTGGCGCTGCACCTTGGAAAGATAGAGAATTTCGCATATATGTTGCATCATGGATTGTACAGCTCGTGCACCTGAGTCCCCGGAGAACCCGCACTTCTTATTGGGAGTGGGTCTCGATGCACTCTTTCGTCTCCTAGTTGGAGTTCTCCCGCTTCTATCCTTTCTTTGAAAATATGCTTTAGTCTCAAGGTAATCGTTGGTCGGGTGGTGAACGAACTGTGGTAATGGCAATACTTGGGGTTCGCCATCTCAGCCTCAGTTGGTGGACGTCTAGGAGGTGGTAGTCTGATAACATCATCTTGAACCCAGGCTTCTAGGAGGTCAATCACCTCCTCGATGGGAAACGGGAAATCAAGGGTATTTTCTTCGATCTCTTGATGTTACATGGGAGTTCTAGTGACGGTCTTTCATGGCGGGGTTCCCTGCAGCTTCTGCGCTTCACGCTTTGGCCGGTGGCTCGTAGTTGGGGCTTTCCTTTTTCCCCTTTCGTTTACTATGTTCACGGAGGATGAGCCGCATTAAATTGCTTTGTCGATGAGGCGTCTACTCCCACGAGTTTCACGCGTGTCTTCGGTTCCAGTTGGCCTAGCTCTTTCCAAGAATGCCTTTGGTGCTTTGTTGTCGGATCGTCTCGCGGCTTCGTGGAGTTCGGAGAATGTTTGGAAGCGCAAGTTCTCTAGCAGGGCGTGGTAAATAGGAACCATACCATTGATGCACGCGTTCACCAGTTGTTGCTTGGTCACGTTTGGGTCGTGACAGTCGAGTGCTTGAACCCTGAACCTTTTGACGAAATCATTCGGATGTTCGTTATCCCACTAGTACATTCTTCCGAGGTCTCGAGAAAGTAACTTGTTCGATTACACGAAGAAGTATTTCTTGTAAAACGCAGTGACCATGCTACTTCAGTCGGGAATGCCATTCGGTGGGATGTCATTATACCATGTATACGCCCTTCCAAAGAAGTGATTTTGAGAATTCCCTTAAACGAAGAACGTGATTATGTTCATGTTCACCTAGGGATTCAAGGAAACGGGAGACATGCTCATGTGCACTCCTGGTACCATCGTCTGAGGTAAATTGAGGAGAAGAGTACCCCTTGGGAGAGGGATTCTCTGTATTTCGGATGGGTAAGGGGTTGGTGATGATGCACGTCCAATTCATCATTCTTGATTCGGTTTCGGAGAAGTTGTTCCATCTTCTCGCGTGACGAAGTTGGGTAGGCGATTTCCTCCCAACGGATTCTAGCGAGTTTCTCATCCGTGGAGGTGTGCTCCGCCGAGGTGGTCAAGTCGGGGTTATTGGAGACGTTCCTAAGCGGCTCTAGAGGACGCAACTCACGTGGTAGTCGCTCTGTCAGGGTCTTGAGAAATACGGGTACCTCCTTTTGCGTTGAAACCATATCCGTCTGGGCTCTGGCGAGCATCTCATGTCGTTCCATCAAATCAGCGATGGTGACATAAGGACGACTTCCTCTGGTCCGTCCAGTCTCTCGTCCCGTCGGCGGGGTAGTTGGAACCTTAGTTGTGGTCGGAGGCGCCATGCTAGACGAAGCATTAGGGGTCGTAGCGGCGGCTCTGGCCTTGGTGACTGGTGGCGTAACACCCGAAGAGATATTTTTGTTACCGTGATTAGAAGGTTGCGCAGAGACACTAGAGGAGGCATCGGCTCTGTCCCTGGTGATTGGCGGTGTTACGCTTGAGGGAGTGCATTCTATGTTACTGTAGTCAGTAGGTGATGCAACAACATTATTGGGAGAGACGCTAACATCAGGGGATGTGTTCTCAGGCCTTTGGTATTCTCGCAGCCGCTCCGGACTCCGAGTTCCACCATGTTGGGATTTGACGTTCGGAAACGAAATCGAGTCGGAGTTGTTATTGTAACCGATAGATCAATCCTCCCATTGTGGTCGCCAATTGTTTTTGGGTAAAAATTGTTTCCGATTTCGTAAATTCGGTAGGGTGAGTGAGAAATCGGTTTAAACCTAAACAAATGTGTCTTGCACGTGAGCACTTTCTAGATTCGAGAGATCAATCATGCACAAGTCCGGACTAAACCAAGAAATGGCCGTTCAGGACTTGCTTTGGTCACAAAGTGGAGGAGAAGGGTTGATTTGAGGAGGAAGCAAAGAAAGGTGTTGAGACCGAATAGTGCAGGAGAGTAGTGTCTCGACTTGTATCAGAAAGTGAAAGCTTCGGAAGCTTGCAAGAGATGAAAGCTTTTTGGAGAGATTACAAAGTTTCCTTTTCTGAGAGTATTGTATTTTTATCCTGACCGAGACTTGTTGTGTGTTGGAACTAGGTAATACCTATTTATACAAGTCGAGATTGAAACGTACCCTGGCCTCATGAAGGAAGAGAGTAAAGGGTGAAATAATGGGAGGAGGTGGTAACCGCAAGGTGTTTATGGGTGAAAACGTTTTCACCATTATTTCCTCATTTATTTGACCGCTTTATTCCTATTCACGCTTTCTTAATGTGAGCGTAGTGTACGCCGCAAGATGTGACCGCCAAACCAAGACCTGGAAAGCATCCCCGAGTTTGTGTTGATGTCTCGAGTGTTGGTTGCACCTTGAGTGCAAGTGGCGCCCGCTAGGGGTGCGTGTGGCATGTGCCAATGGCATGTGCGAAATGCCTTTGTTGCGGGTTGTACCTCGAGCACAAGTGGCAATTCCAGAGCTGCTAGTGGCGTATGTGGCATGTACCAATGGCATGTGCGGAATGCCTTGGTGGTAGGTTGTACGTTGAGTGTAAGTGGCAATGCCGAGAGTCGCTAGTGGCGTGTGTGGCATGTGCCAATGGCGTGTGCTAATGCCTTGGTGGTAGGTTGCACGGTTTGCAAGTTAGGCTACCAACGTGCGTGTTTGGCATGTGTCAATGGCACGCATGGCCATTAGGGCTACGTCACAGTAAGAAAAGCTACCGGCCCGATGCATGTTGGCATGTGCCAATGGCATGCTCGGCCATTAGGGCCACGTCTGGTAAGAACAAATTTACCAATGATGCGTGTTGGCATGTGCCAATGGCATGCTCGTCCATTAGGTCATGGCACAGTAAGAAAAGCTACCAATGCCCGATGCGTGTTGGCATGTGCCAATGGCATGCGTGGCCAATTTGGGTCACGGCCTGTAGGAAAAGCTACCAGCGAGCGTGTTGGCATGTGCCAATGGCATGCGTGGCCAATTTGGGTCACGGCCGGTAGGGAAAAGCTACCAAATGAGCGTGTTGGCATGTGCCAATGGCATGCGTGGCCAATTTGGGTCACGACCTGTAGGAAAAGCTACCAAATGAGCGTGTTGGCATGTGCCAATGGCATGCATGGACAATTTGGGTCACGCCACAGTAGGAAAAGCTACCAATGAGCGTGTTGGCATGTGCCAATGGCATGCATGGACAATTTGGGTCACGCCCTGGTAGGAAAAGCTACCAGCGAGCGTGTTGGCATGTGCCAATAGCATGCGTGGCCAAGTTGGGTCACTACTTTAAGAAAAGCTACCAAATGTTGGCATGTGCCAATGGCATGCGTGGCCAATTTGGGTCACGACACAGTAGGAAAAGCTACCGGTGAGCGTGTTGGCATGTGCGAATGGCATGCGTGGCCAATTTGGAGTCACTGGCTGGTAGGAAAAGCTACCAAATGAGGCGTGTTGGCATGTGCCAATGGCATGCGTGGCCAATTTGAGTCACGACACGGTAGGAAAAGCTACCGGCTAGCGTGTTGGCATGTGCCAATGGCATGCGTGGCCAATTTGGGTCACGACACGGTAGGAAAAGCTACCAAATGAGCGTGTTGGCATGTGCCAATGGCATGCATGGCCAATTTGGGTCACGACACGGTAGGAAAAGCTACCAATGAGCGTGTTCGGCATGTGCCAATGGCATGCGTGGCCAATTTGGGTCACGACCGGTAGGAAAAGCTACCAAATGAGCGTGTTGGCATGTGCCAATGGCATGCGTGGCCAATTTGGGTCACGGCCTGGTAGGAAAAGGTACCAACGGCGTGTTGGCATGTGCCAATGGCATGCGTGGCCAATTTGGACTAGGGTTGCACGGTTTGCAAGCCTAGGCGCGGGTGCCATGTTGGCATGGCGTGGCTAGGGCCAAGGTAAGGGTGCTTGGCTTGGCGTGGCGTTACTAGCATAGATAGGGCCAAGGCAGAGTGCGTTTGGCATGGCGCGGCTAGCTCGGGCTAAGTGTGGCTGGCATGGTTTGCCATTGGCACGGAGGTGCGGCTAGCATGGTTGGCATGCTTTGGCGCGTTTGGTGTGGATGGAATGATTTGCCATTGGCACAGAGGTGCGGCTAGGGCCAAGGCAAGGATGTTTGGCTTGGCGTGGTGTGACTAGAGTAGCTAGGGCCAAGGGCAGAGCGCGTTGGCATGGCGCGGCTAGCTTGGGCTAGGTGTGGTCGACATGATTTGCCATTGGCACGGAGGTGCGGCTAGCATGGTTGGCATGCTTTGGCGCGTTTGGTGTGGCTGGCATGATTTGCCCTTGGCACAGAGGTGCGGCTAGGGCCAAGGCAAGGATGTTTGGCTTGGCGTGGTGTGACTAGTGTAGATAGGGCCAAGGAAGAGTGCGTTTGGCATGGCGCGGCTAGCTTGGGCTAGGTGTGGCTGGCATGATTTGCCATTGGCACGGAGGTGCGTCTAGCATGGTTGGCATTCTTTGGCGTGTTTGGTGTGATTAGCATAGCTAGGGGCCAAGGCAGAGTGCGTTTGGCATGGCGCGGCTAGCTTGGTCTAGGTGTGGTCGGGTATGATTTGCCATTGGCACTAGAGGGTGAATTAGGGTTTTGTTCGTTGTAACCCTAATTTGAAAAAATACCCCCTATTAATTACTGACTACATGCATTGAATGTTCTAATGAATGTGTCGCCAGTGACATTAGGTTATTCGGGGTTTTACGATTTTACCCTTTGTCTAAAAACCACCATCAACACTTTACTTACAGGATCAATGACAATTAGGAGCTTGAACATTTTCTGAAACTCGTAATATCCAAAATAAATATTAAAGGATGACATAGCGATATGCAGATAGACATAAAAAAGTACCCTGAGGGAGAGTATCGTTTATTTTAAGTGATATGCATTAGAAGCAGGATATGAGCATATAGTTTCACTGCGGCTGCACAAATCGCTTTATGATCAGCTCAATCAAGTTGCGAAAGCATGCGGTTGATACATATCATCAAGGCTAGCTCAACAATCGGATACTAGTCTAAATTTAGCAAACGAGACAGATTAAATTACCAAGGCTTCATACCCGTTTAACATATAGTGGATAACCAAATAGTCGAGCTGTAAACAATTCGAAAGCTTATCCAACTGCACGTTCCATACATCACCTGCAACAATTAGTTCTTTGGTTGAATTTAATCATTTAATTCAAGTGAGCACCCACATGAAAGATGTTACATTTTCTCGAAAAATCATTTAACTTGCATATAAATTTAGCGGATGCGATAATAAGTGTTGCTTCTAGAGTATAAATTTATACATTCGTACAGAAAGTTATTCTAAATTGTTATTCATCAAAAAAATTTAATCAGATTCAAATCTCCATATTTTTTTCTAATCGATAAACAGTATCAAACAGATGAAAATCAACATATATTTAGAAATGCTTAGAGATAAGAAGCGATTGCAAGCAAAAGCGAGGAAGATGTGGATCCTTAGTGATCATGCATCACGCAAATAATCACGATGTGGAATATCCTATAAGATAATTTTTTAATCACCTTTATAGAAGATTAGGGTTGTTATTTTATTTTATTTTTGTTATGGACGAAGAACTCGCAGTAATTCGATTGATCGTTGGGAAGGTGTGCAAGTTATTGATGGTAAGATAGGCAATAACAAAATACTTTACTATTTGACTTTGACCCTGTATTGACTGGATTTTGGCTAAAATCTTCGGAAAATGGGTCATTTGTCCAAAAAAATTTAAAACACGGTTCAAATGGACGAGTAAAAAATTTTATGGGTGAGATGGACAAAAAAAAATAGCAAGGATGAAACTGGATTCATCCTGGCTTAAACTTAAAAAATAGCAAGGATGAAACTGGATGCATCATGTGTAAAATAAAAAAAGAAAAAATATTTAAAAATGGACAGATGAAATTGGTTACATCCGCCTATTTTTTAAATTTTTGTCCATTTAAACAATATCTAAATCATTGTCCTTTTCACCCAGAAAATTTTGATTTTGGTCTTTTTAACCAATTTTGTGTAAAATCTTTCCCTCCTCAAATCCATTCTTTCCCTCCTAATAACAAGCCATTGCCGACGACACATATCTTAGCAAATAGCTACCATGGTTGTTACAAGAAAAGTACGATAAATAACAAAAATTGCCAACACATCATATCCAATTATAAGTCTCACCTTAAGTTTTCCGTTGCTGATGCCGTAACTTCATCAAGTCTCCAAGAAGTATATGTCACTTGACATTCCGTAGCCAAACCATGAATATCTCGACACCAAGGCGCAACAGCAAGCGGTGTCTGTATTGGAGCTGCATCTCTTGAACGCATAGGAGATTGTACATCACTAAATGACGCTAATAAAATTGGAACCCACAAGTATTGATCTGCAAGCAGCAAGCATGATAAACAATGCTCTGCCAAAAGCTACCAATATTGTGGCCATTGATAGGAACAGGGTTGCAAGACCTATTAGAATTATGTAAGGAGTAAAAACAAAGTTTAAGAGTAGTTATGTTGTAAATTTTCTCCAATCCGATCCTTAATATGAGCCTATTTAATTAAGGAATGAATGGATATTTTACTTTTTTTCTCATAAAAAGTCGACTAAATTAAATAATTAGTTTGAATTCAATGAGCCGATTTCTGCCAAATCAAATATTTACAGATGATACTAAGTAGATCAAACAAATAAGCTTAATGATAATAATTTGCCAAAAACGAAAACGGAAAAAAATGCACAATGTCATCTTAACAACATACAGTCGAAGACGAGTGGACAAGAATACCGTTACCACGGTGGGATGGGCCGACCGAATAAAACGGAAATGACGCTATAATTATTTGCAACATGAGCCATCTATTGCTCCTTAGTCCTCACCGGTAATTCTAACGTCGGGACTGCTAATAATTAAAGTGGGTTCCAACTCTTTCTAATATATTGCCCTAAAACTAGCACTTAGGATAAAATGATACCCATTTGACACCCTAGTTAGCAATTCGGGATTCGGAAAACGTACGAGTATTATACGGTTTTGTGAATCCCAGATTCGGTCCAAAATTCGGTCAACTGGACGTGATTTGTCAGTAATTCGAAACGGCATACATACGTGTATAATTCGATTTATAAATGTGAGTTCCATTCCTGAAATTCGGTATCTATATATAACAAATAATTTGTATTTATTCGGTATCTATGCGAGTTTCATGGCCTTTACCCGGTGGTATAGAGCAATTGTTTGAAGCTTGGACTTTGAATGTTTCACATGGAAGATGCAAACATATTTGGAATATTTTGCATTACGCAATCGTTTGGAATGTTTGGAAGGAAAGGAACAATAGAGTCTTTGGTGACAGGCCGAAAGATTCTTATGATATTATAACTCTTATTAAGTAAACTTTGGTCCTTTGAAGCTGCGATACAGAAACTTTCAAGTTCATTGACAGCAGCCAAGTTATCCATAACTGGGAACTCTCAATTCATATGTAATTTTTGTTTTGTTTTGTTGAGCCAGTTTTCTTGTAGTTGTTTTGGTTCAGTCTGGGTTTGTACTGCCTTTGGATTTTTCTCTTAATATAACCTTTCTTATTCGAAAAGAAAAATGTCATAGACCAATTTTTATGATGATATTAACAATTTATACAACATTAGTCATCCAAGATGACGTGGTATACTAGTTTAGATGCTTGGTTAGTGAGTTAGAGATATCTCTCACCTTCACCTTCAAATCTCTTCAGTCATTTTTATTTAATAAAAATTACAACAACGTCTAATATTGGGTCGTGTATGTTCGGGAGGCAGTAAAGCCCAAATAGTGGGGCCTTTGAAAATGTAAAAGCTAGGGAATTTACGGCCAATTAAACGGACGTATCATTCGGGATACGTAAAATTCGTGAACGATTCGCGAATAATCCGGAAATGCCACATAATACGCGACTTGAGTTCGGAGTTGCAAACGTCCGCGAATAAGACGGTAAAATTGGTGATACGGTAGGTTTGACACTACCGATGGCCAAAATAAAGTTAGGAAGTCAGTGGAAATGAATTGATCGTGCTCACTGGTGGCTGTTAACACAACTGCCTAACCACCATACTAGATACGTGGTTGTTGTTTGCTGCCATTTTAAACAGCTTAAACATCAAGTGTTCTCCACGTACCAGCCACTGGTCTCTCCAGGTATCAACCACGTACTAAAATATACATTAAATGTTTTTTCTTTCGCTGGATCTTTATTTATTCTTATTTCCTGTACTTGTATTTGTCATTACCATAAATCTCCATACCTTGAAGAACAGTGCGAGTGTTCATCTGTTTTTCTTGAAATCCATCGACATCGAGTCCAGCCCATATCTCGAGATTATACTTCTCCCTGTAACTAAATACTATAGTGGTGATAATGAATCTTGGATTTGATTTTTCTATTTTGTGGATTAGATTTATAAAATATTTATATTATATATTGTTATGTTTGATTAGGTCTGTAATTGTTCATGAAGATCTATAAATACATACTCCTCAATGGGTATCAAGATTTAATCATTTTTGAATGTGTTTAGATTTGATAGTAAAATTGATCTATGTGTAACCGTAAATTAGAATATAAACATATATATATATATAACAATTAATGATTATAAAATATTTTGGTTGATTATATCGTGCTGGTTTGAGTAATTCTTAGACATTAACCCCAAATTTTTCATCTTCGGAACCAAAATTTGTCTTCATAGAATCAACAAAGAAGAGATCTGGACTTGTTTTTTCACACAGGATATTTCCGTCCAAGGAAAAAGAAACCAAAAATTCCCGGCTGGCGTTGGTTGTGTTGGTTATGGTGGTGGTGATGGTGTTGGAGGCGGCGGTGGTAATGGCTGTGGTTTGGCGCTGGTGGTGGAGGAGCGATCTGTGATGGCTTCTCTACATTGAAGAAGGAGAAATTTTTTGATGGGGGCGAAATCCGAAGGGGCGACGGGGGACAAGTGATATGTTGACAGTGTCTTTGAAATGAATTGATTCTCATGAAATTTTTTTTCAAAAATATAAAAGAAGTGTATTTTTGGATCGAAAATTTGTTTTCTTAATTGCTGTTGGTATTTTTGGAAAATGAGTTCATGGGAATCAATTAATATCAAAGACACGTGTCAATATATCATTTGTCCCCCGTGCCTCCTTCGGATTTCGCCCCCATCAAATATTTTCTCCCGAAGGAGAAACAAAAGAGACAAGGAGGGCTATTTTCGTAAGTGACGAAAAAAAAAAAGACGGAAATCAAAATCTTTTTATGGAATTGAAATTTTGTGTTAGGTACAGAGGGCACAGGTAGGGATGGTCATGGGGCGGGTATGCAAATCCCGATCCACCGCCCGTTAAGTAAAAAAATACCCATACCCGCCCCGTTACCCACATGAATTGGGGCGGGCGGGTATGGAGAATACCCGTTTGGGGCGGGTTTTTCATGGGTTACCCGTAAAACGGAGTTAATACATAAATTTATTTATAATCAAAACTTAAATATGAATCAAACAAAAATAATAATATGCGAATAATGCATTCTAAAATTTTAAACTCCGAAATTCATCTTAAGGTGAACAAAAGAATCTTTAAATGACTTCTTAATTTTTCTACTTTGTCCTTTCGATACAAGAACGATCAAAGAATGTGTCTGATCACAACAAAGAAACGAAAGGGATGAATATACAAGAACGATCAAGAACATAATAAATGTAAGAAAGCTCGACTAAAGCGGTAGAAGTATAAAATTCGATACAAATTCTTGCATAAAAGTCGAAACCCTTATAATATGGAAGCAACGGGGCGGGTATGGGACGGGGACCTTGAATCCCATTCCTGCCCCATCCCCGTAGCTTAGGTTTTGGGTATTACCCATACCCGACCCATCCCCATTTGTGCGGATAAAACCCTACCCAAACGGTACGGGTACCCACGGGGATGGGTTTGGGTGGGGCAAATGGCCATCCCTAGACACAGGGGAGTCTTGGCACGATTTGGATGGAAGAATCTGGAGCGAATTACCAGTTATCTTTGGAAAGTTTATGTCAAACTTAAAAATGTTTACATTAATGTAGTAAGTACCAATGCTATCTTTGGAATTGGATTGGATTTATATATGGAATGTCAAACTTAGGGAAAGTTTATAATGTATATGCATAAACTAGTAATGCCATTCAATAATCTTCATCGCCTCTCTTGATTTGAGATAAAAAAAAAAAAAAACTCTTAAGATCAAAAGTCTACTAATTATAATGGCAAAGCTTATCGATGCATCTCGTAGTTTATGTATACTATTGGCTTTTCTCACTCTGGTAGTCCTTATTCATGAATCAGTTGAAGGAAGAACAATCCCCAAAGCATCCAACAAAGCGATAATCAAAACCCTAAAGGTTATTTCTAATCTTTTATGTTTATCTATATATTTATTATCATATTTTGAGACGTGTTCTTATAATTTTATTGAATTATAACGTGTAGGGTGACAATGATGAAATTATTGACTGTTACGATGTATACAAACAGCCTTCTCTCAATAATCCTTTGCTCCAGAATCAAACAATACAGGTAAAATTCTATGTAATAATGTATTTTTTTGTTATTATTTTCTTGATATATATTGGTGTTAATCATCTTACGAAATTCGCTATATCTTCTTGTCACGAGTCAGATGAGGCCAACTTCATACCCCAAAGGAATGGATTCAAATAACTTGGGGACACTGAATCTTACACATTCTTGGCACAAGCATGGAACTTGTCCAGAAGGAAGTATTCCTATAATAAGGTCTAGAGATAATTACAATTCAGAACCCATACATGGGCAAAACTATTTTTCAGATAAGGGGCATGTCTATCGAAGGAGAAACCAAGAGATTACAAACCCATACGAGGTAAAATATTTATGTGTATACTTATCTTTCTCCTATATAATATTTTGATATACATGCGTGCTATAATTAATTTTGAAATCCATCACGTTATAGCAAGCAAAAATTATTCTCCAAGGCGACGATTTTCGAGGTGCACAAGCCAAAATAAATATTTGGAAACCAGTGACTGAACCAGGGGAATATAGTGCATCAATAGTTTCGGTTGCAGCGGGTGATGACGGTGGAGAATCTATTAATGTTGGATGGCAAGTAAGTTTTTGATCCAAATATAACGTAAATATTTTTCTTACTATGATATAACTTTTGTAATGTGTCATAACATTATAATTTTTTTACTAGGTCAATCCAGCATTGTATGGTGATAATGAAGCCAGGTTTTTCGTGTTTTGGACAGTAAGTGATACTAAATTTTATCAATTTAAGTAATATTGGATTTTCAGTCTTTGTTTTTTCTTTTTCTTTTATAGTCTATTTTGAATAATATGGATTTATTCTTTTGTATTTTAGGCGGACAACTCCAAAAGTACAGGTTGTTATGACCTCAAGTGCACAGGCTTTGTGCAGACTTCCTCGACTATTTACCCTGGTATCACTTTCAATCCATTATCCGGATCCGTTTTTCAGGGCACCCAGTACGACGCTACCTTTAGTATATTCCAGGTAAACGACTAGCTTTCTGTTGATTTTTTTTACTTGGGAAATTAAATAATAAAAGGCAATTCTGAAATAATTTTTTTCACTTCGCAAATTAAATAAATAAAATATTTATTTTGTAGGACCAATCCACCGGAAACTGGTGGGTACAATATCAAGGGTCTGAGGTGGGATACTGGCCACCATCTCTTTTCAAGCAATTATCTATAAAAGGTACCGCTGTACACATTGGTGGTTTGATCTTCAACACAAGAAATCAAGGAAGGCACACTGCTACTTTGAAATGGGTAGTGGTCATTTACCATCGGAAGGAAAATTTGGAGTATCAAGTTATTTTTCTCAAGTTAAAGTAATTGATGGAAATCATATAGCTAGAGACCCTAAGACGGTTGTAGTGTATCAAACAAATCCAAATTGCTATGGTTTGTCTATTGATCACCACCAACATTTAAAAGGTTACGGCTTTTTTTATGGAGGCCCTGGCTTTAGCTACAATTGTCAGTAGTATTATGATAGTTGCCCTATTTTAGTGTAAAGAAAATTTCCTAGAAGTCGTTACTTTCTATTTCTTACACGTTTTGTGTATAGACTAAAATCGATTTGAATCATTATTTGATGAGTAAAACTTGGTTGTGGATTTCATTTTCCGTTGAATGAATGCCAGAGTATTTATTTGAGTACTATATATAATTCTTCCGTACTAGTTGCACTTACACGGGACTTTATTCTACAAAGTTTTGATATTAGCAGTACAACTATTTTGTCTTGATTAAGTTTATGTGCCGTTGGTTAAGTGAGTTTAGTGTTGGAAAACGATTACTAAAAAATGATTTTTAAGGTTTTAATAAAATTATAATTTATTGTTTTCTTTTGTGAATTAAAAACTTATTAGTCCCACATTGTGGAGTTTCCATATTTTAGTTGTTTTAAGAGACTATATAAGCATTTTAGTCCCACGTCGGGAAGTTTTTCTTCTTAAGTTGTATTTTTCAATTATATACGCAAATTCACTACTTTTGTAAAATCTATTAGAAAGGGGTTACTCTGTATTTAGAGGGACCCCCAAGGGAAAAAAAAAATTATATTATTTTCTCATGCGTTCACGATTTTCCTTTATGATTTTTTGGAGTTGTCAAGCTCACTACATATGCTAGTAGTAGGTGTATTAGGGTGTTTTATCCTGAAGATATCCGTCCTGTGAGGGCTATAGCATCACTCTTGAGTGTAGCCGGACGCTAAATTCTTAAGGGCAACGTGTTGAACACGTGACTCACTCTGTTTTTCCAAAGTTTTTGCCTTGTTGCCGTTGCGGAGATCTGGAGAGCTCGTTCGTTTCTTCAATCGATCACTTCCATTATAAAGGAGCTAAGTATCGATAACTTTTGTTTATTTGATTTTTTTTAGTTTTTTTATTATTGCACCCAACAATCTTAAGACATTATAAGTTTGTAATAATCATGGATGTTAATTATGGAGTGAAAAACAAAATACGAATTTTTGGTCATCTGTAGAGTTTCGAATTTATCTCTGAACCTAGAAGGAATTTCGATGAACCCTTTTGATAAAACGTAGTGGACATCCTGATAGTTACCCACGAAAAATTTCATAATTTTTGGAGTTGTAAAAGTATTTTTTTGATATTTTACAAACCAGAGAAAAGTTCCTGAAAAATTCTGACGGGCAGAAATTTGTTGTTAACTAAAGCAGTTTTTATGGGGTAACCATGAGTTTTTTTTTAAACGGTGATTCAAACGAAGTTTGTAAATCTAGATGTTATCTTCGAAACTCATATTTTACTTTCCGATTTGGAATTGTGGTTTGTGAATATAAGTATCATCTCCAAGGGACATGGCTAATAGGCTCATGTGGTTGGAAACAAATCTTCCAAAGCTGGAAAAGGTGAGAACATTGAACGCAACTCTAAGCGTGGTCTTCATAAGAAAGGTATATTTCGTAAACCTGAATCTAGCATTACTTTATTAAGGGTGATTTTTTATGTTTGTAAATTCCTGGCCAAATGGCAGTAAATTGTAGACAACGTAAAAACCTTAATAAGTAGAAAGTTAGTGTTAATTTAGTTGAAACAAACTAGAACGATTTCAGTGGCATGATGTCAGAAGTTATTCTAATAACCAATGTGAGAGATTGGTGGGTGGACTTTGGAGCCACCAAGCATGTTTTTTTTAAAACAGAGACCTGTTTACCTTCTATCAGAGGATAGAGGATGTTGAGAAACACTGTATGAGTAACTCATTTGCGACAAAAGTTGCATAAAACGGAAAGGTCGAGCAGAAGCTCATCTGTAATATTCTCACATTGAATGAAGTTTTTATGTTCCGAGCATATGCAAGAATTTTGTATCTTGTTCTGTTGTATATGGTAAAAGATTTAAAATTTTAATTGAATCTAGAAGACTTGTTGTAACTAGGCAGTGATTTTTTAGGCAAGAGTTATAGAACTTTGGGTCTATATTAGCTTAACGGAAAAAATGATGAAGTGAACATAGTCGATTCCTGTGTTTTCTTTTGTATGATAGAATGTTTTGCATGGTAGATTTGGAACCGTAAACTTATAAGTCAATGCATAAACTGGCCAGCATAGGCTGCGTACCCAAATTTAGTTTGGATTTTGAACACAAAAGTGAAATCTGTGTAGAATCACAATGTGCTATAAAACCTTTTAGCACAAATGTTCAGAGTAATTCTAAGCTCTTATAATTAATTCAGTTAGACCTAGTTGACATGAATCAACCCAAACTAAGGTGGTAAAAGGTGGTTTATAACTTTCATAGATGATTGTACGAGGTACTCTCTTGTATACTTGCTTAGGGGTAAGGATGATGCCTTAGAAGCCTCAAGAGTATAAACTTGAATTTGAAAACGAAGTATATGTTACCACTAAAAAGGTTAGATCTAAACGTGATGGCAAGTATGAAATTCAAATAGGAGAACTTTACTTGTTAAATGGCATTATTCATGAGATTGCACCTCCTTATTCACCATAGTCAAATGGTATAGTTGAATTTAAGAACATAACCATTAATGAGATGATTTATTCCATGTTGATTAAATAATTAACCTCCAACTTGTGGGGGAAGTCGTCCTCTAATTTTGTTATATCCTGATTAGAGTAATCTTCAAAGGATCATAAAAAACTCCATATGATTATGGAAAGATAGACAACCTTCTTATGCATACATCAGATGGATGTTAAGACAGCTTTTCTAAAACCATGAACTAGATAAAAAAGTTTACATAGACCAACCTGAGGACTTTGTAGTGAAAGGTTGTGATGACAAAGTTTGTAAGTTGAACAAATCTTTGTATGATTTCCAAATAAGCACGTAAATAGTGACATGGAAAATTTGATCATGTAATAATGTAGTGGATTTAAGTTAATGAATCTGACAAGTATATTTACAAGTAACTTGTTAAGGATGCCTGTGTGATTGTATGCTTGTATGTTAATGATATGCTTATACTTGATACAAACATAGATACGATTAATTCCACTAAAAACATGCGTTGAATGAGAACGTTGACTTGAAAGACTTAGGCCATGTTGATGTAATCTTAGGGACGAGGATTAAAAGATAATCAAACATTTATAATCTTAGTCATTCTCATTATGTTGAATCGTGCTTAAGAGATATAATCATTCTTATTGTAAGCCTGCTTGTACTCTGTACGATTATTCTTGTAGACTCAAGAAAAATAAGGGTAGTGGAATCTTAACTTGAATACTCAAGAGTTATAGGATGTCTGATGAATTTAATGAACCGCGAGTCCAGTTGTTTCCTATATTATGAGTAAGTTAAGTATATATAATTGTAGTCGAGCAAGAGCATTCGGATAAAGAGTAGAGTATTATGGTACCTAAAATACTCTATTACTTTTTATTTGATTTATGAAAGGTATCTTGCTGTCCTTGAGGGACTTTATGATGTAAAATGGATAGTTGACTCATAAGAGTCTAAGTCTACGAGTGGATATGGTTTCACTCTAGCATGAGGGTTTGTCCCTAACTTGGAAGGAACTTCAACCATTTCAGTCTGCAAATCTTGGATTTTGGAAAGCCCTTCACAGAACCAGGAGACGTTAAACTCAAAGTTCATGCACATGTCCCGATGGCACTCCTAGATTGAGACTACTTCTTCAGAAACGGTGTGTCCCGTCACACATCATCATGGATTGAAGATAGAGCTTCCTCCACGCGTTTAACCAACGAAAACCGACTGTTAATTTTCTTAGTCGTTGCGATGTGTCCATGCTTTTCCCATATTTGGGTATACAACTCCGCATACTTAACTAGTACGTTGAATCCTCCAATCAGCACATGATCCTTAATGGGAGCTACAAATGGAGGGTTGAAGATAGCACCTGCAGCTGGATATATGATTATTTCAGTTCTTTCAGCTTAAGAAGATCCTTTGGAAATGATTGCGCCCGCGGCCACATATATGGTTTCTACTATTGAAGGCGCAATAACATCTTCATTATGATTGATCTCCATCTCAGCAGACATGGTTCCTATGATCGAAGGCGCAGCCACATCTTCATTATGGTTAATCTCCATCTCAGGGTTATCTTCAAATGCAGCCTCTTTATGTAATACCACCAATTGAATATTTATTTCATATTCAATTAGAATAAATAATCCAAGAAGAAAAATGTGTGGAAGACTTACCGACTCATCTTTTGGCTCACTGGAAAACTGAATTCGCTACCACACTCAGAAGTGCTTTTCTCGTCACCACCAGACCCGGAACTTTCTCCTCCTTCATCTTCGCCTTTGAAAGATTCAGTATCGCCAGATTCCACCTCTGGAGGCGCCATATTTTGGCCACGTGCAAGTCTGGCAAAGGAATTCATGTCATCAACGCCCTGAATTAAAAGAGGAATGTTCAGTAAAGGTGATCCGAAATATTTAAGTAATCTGGCCAGGTCAAAAGAAAAATTATACATACTTCCATATTCGAAGAATTGAAGACCACTAGGGCTGTTAAAGCTGATCGGATACCACCTTCGCAACTTTTTGACCTCCGCTCCTTTGTTTGGGAACTGTTGCCAACTTGGTCAGAAGATTTTCGTTTACCCGAAGGAAGCGGCATTAGCAGCTTATGTTTTTCTAAGGTCTTAGAAGACGGCCTTCCGCGTGGATCCTTCTCGATGTCCTGCACGAATCGATGAAGAGCGAGAAACTCCTTCTGCCAGAATTCCTTATACTTGGGGGTTATCACCGGCTTTCTTCCTAGCAGCAAAAATGGGAGGCTCTTCTTTATTGCAAAAAATACTAATATCAAAAACAGATGGCAAAAGGTCTTTTGAAGGCGTCAATGGACGGTGGAACGGAATCCCCTGGTCGAAACTTATCTGACGAGCAGCTCTGTTAACATTATAAGGAACCACCTTAAAAGATTCCTTGAAGAAAGATGGGACATGTCTAGGTATACAGATTCGCACAAACCCGGTTTCTCCAATACTCATGTTCTCTCCATCATAATGCAATGTTGCGCACAAGACGGAAGCAAAAGTATCCGGCTGAACTATAGATGTATGAGACGGTGCCCAAGGATGAAAGTTAACTACACGCACATTTTCAAAGAAATCGATGAGCCTTAAGCCATGTTTTGGACGCTTCTTCAGCTAACGAAGTATCCTAGTTCCTCCATATGTACTGGAAAACGAAGCTACGGGATTAGGAGCATAATCTTTGAAATGCTCCCATGTGAACGTATGATTTTATCTTCATATATCCGTTAGAAGCATACATGTCCGCTGCTAGGCAATCCAGATAGGTATACAAGGTACCATGAAACAAGCTGCCTATAGGAAGAACAACACCTTGCGCTAGCTTAATAGAAAATTTAACAAGATTCCGTCTTATTTCCTTCTTGCCGGAGCCATCAACAAAAACATCTCTAGAAAGCCACAAGGATAAAAACGCAGCGATACTGAGCGTGTCATTCAACACCTGACCCAGTTTCAGTTTATGAAACTATTCAGACACCCACCGGGTATAGAAGCATTTTTCATCATTTTCCTATCGATTATATCCTGCGGCCTACTTAACTAGAGTGGCGTGCATTAATTCTTCTTCGTTGGACAAGATAAAATCAAGATTTCCTACAACCTGAAGTTTCAACAGAACGGCTACACTCTCTAAAGTAATAGTCATCTCGCCCCATCTACATATAGCCGTGTGAGTGGAAATACATCATCTGGAGATGAAAGTAATCAAACCTGCAACATATTTCCTAATACAAAGTGTTGCAGACGCCATGACAACATCCGCAATTTGTTCCTTGATCAGATTATTCCTGACACGGTCATTACTCATCATGTATCTCATCCATTTGTCATAAGAGCGCAATGGGTTATGGAAAATTTTGAAGTCAATGGGAGAATCTGGATACACTTTCCTCTGGTGACAAAACCGTACGTATCACACTCTCTTGAGAAATCGACTGAACAGTTCCTTGATTCTCTGAATCAGTATGGAGGGTCATTACATGGATAGGATGTGTCCTTGCAACCGTGTAAGACCTTTCGAAATAACATGGAATTCGTATGCCAACAACAACAAAAAAATAAATCGAGGAAAATTTCAAGCCGCGGGCATCACATCCGCGACTAAGATAAGTAAGGACTTGCGCCCACTCGAACAAAAAACCTAAAACCTTGTCGGGAATTATGTTGCGGCCCTAAAACTACTTTTGCACCTCAAATCCTCAAATCCTCCTGTTAGCCTCACTATGATCCTGTTGTTGTTGATCACCTCCACCGATGCTATAAATCCTTGCTCCAATGCTACCAGCAAAAGAAGATTCACTAAGGATCGATGGGATTTCAAAAATTATGGAGGCAACGCTTACAATTAGAGTTCACACTCGCAAAAAAAAAGGAGAGAAGATGAGCAAGAAGTACTTACTTTAACTGATGTCCGAAGGCTCGGCGATGAAGCTGCAGGAGACGACAACGAAAGCCAGCTACTATGAATGGGCGCGAGCTGCTATTGAGGAGGATCGAACAAAAAAAAAGGAGTGTCGCTCCCTTTTTTATACATGGATTTTCCAAAATCCGAATGAGAGAAGGATTCCCTCTCGGCCCGTACGTGAGGATGACCGTGAGGTCCCATGACTGCCATATTTGCGTCTTGTGGATCGATTTAGAAGCACATTGGGACAAGGACCATTAGGCGTCCGGCCCCATTGCGGAAATCCAGATACAACTCCTGGCAACTCCCATTTCTTTTGTCTTGGTAATTTCATTTTGTCTGACACCATCTAGTGCTTATCCCGCAACAATGTCACTGTTACGTACTAAGCAGGGGACTTAATGTTGATGGTGGTTTTTAGTTTAGGGTTATAATTGTAAAACCCTGTATTTAATGCCCCGTCATTCTGTAAAGAGACAAAGCCATTTAAAAGTAATGAGTACCCAGACCTCTTTACTTACACATATATTGGGCAATTCAGTATATTTATATAAAATTTATCCAAAATGGTGCATGTGGCAACAATTCCAAATATTCTGTAAATTTTATTTAACTCCCGCCTGCATTATTCACTAATGTACAACCTGTCGAGTATTTTCCTATGCTTTGTTCCCAGCTGAACTCTTAATATTGGCATGACATGACAATTATTGTTCATTCACAGCGGAGTAGTATGAGTTTGCCCAAGTGTCATTATTAAGATCTGCATGAAAATACTCAGGAACATGCAAGTTGCACCGCTCTCTGATAAAGAAGTTTTGTGCCAACACACAGATAATTTATCGAAAATTATTTAAATTTTGTGTCAGTCCGCGAAATCCAATTTTCAAACCTAATTTTACCGATTTGCAAAAATTAGGTTTTTATGCCTTGCACAATATTTCGAACCCTATGGGTCGAAACTAATCCTAGATACACTAGGGAATTGATCCACCATCGAGCTAATAGAAGCAAGATCCTACCAAAAATCTGAAAACAAGAAATAAAGAGGAATTACGGCAAGTGAGAGCAGCGGCAAAAGGAAGCGTGGCTGCGTCACTTGGCCGACCAATTTGCTTCAGCAGGCGCCACCTGTGGTCGGCTGGCCACGCTCCATGTTGCTACTTGCCGGCCCCTTTTCCCATCGACCAATCAGATCGCTTTAAATGAGCCACACGTACTTTTAAATAAAGTTGGAAGTTGGCTGGTCGACACACCTAATTCCTTAAGGAATCTAATATAGGCTTCCCATGTCAGTCTTAAAACGATCACGGACGTACGTTTTGTCCACACGATTTATCAAGTCTAGCCACATCTTGACATGGTCGGGAAAGCACCATTATGTACACTAGCAGGCCAACTGGCATTTAGGCCAATTGGAATCCTCCCAACTCGCAAGCGGAGCCACTAAACAATTACCCAAAGCTAGTTGGCCGCGACTTAGAGATACATCAGATGGATGTTAAGACAGCTTTTCTAAAACCGTGAACTAGATAAAAAAATTTACATAGACCAACCTTGAGGACTTTCTAGTGAAAGGTTGTGAAGACAAAGTTTGTAAGTTGAACAAATCTTTGTATGATTTCCAAATAAGCACGTAAATAGTGACATGGAAAATTTGATCATGTAATAATGTGTAGTGGATTTAAGTTAATGAATCTGACAAGTATATTTACAAGTAACTTGTTAAGGATGCCTGTATGATTGTATGCTTGTATGTTAATGATATGCTTATACTTGATACAAACATAGATATGATTAATTCCAATAAAAACATGCTTTGAATGAGAACGTTGACTTGAAAGACTTAGGCCATGTTGATGTAATCTTAGGGACGAGGATTAAAAGATAATCAATCATTTATAATCTTAGTCATTCTCATTATTTTGAATCGTGCTTAACAGATATAATCATTCTTATTGTAAGCCTGCTTGTACTCTGTACGATTATTCTTGTAGACTCAAGTAAAATAAGGGTAGTGGAATCTTAACTTGAATACTCAAGAGTTATAGGACGTCTGATGAATTTAATGAATTGTACGAGTCCATACATTGCCTATATTGTGAGTAAGTTAAGTATATAATTGTAGTCCAGAGCAAGAGCATTCAGATGCACTGAATAGAGTATTATGGTACCTAAAATACTCTATTACTTTTTATTTGATTTATGAAAGGTATCTTGCTGTCCTTGAGGGACTTTATGATCTAAAATGGATAGTTGACTCATAAGAGTCTAAGTCTACGAGTGGATATGGTTTCACTCTAGCATGAGGGTTTGTCCCTAACTTGGAAGGAACTTCAACCATTTCAGTCTGCAACTCTTGGATTTTGGAAAGCCCTTCACGGAACCAGGAGACGTTAAACTCAAAGTTCATGCACATGTCCCGATGGCACTCCTAGATTGAGACTACTTCTTCAGAAACGGTGTGTCCAGTCACACATCATCATGGATTGAAGATAGAGCTTCCTCCACGCGTTTAACCAACGAAAACCGACTGTTAATTTTCTTAGTCGTTGCGATGTGTCCATGCTTTTCCCATATTTGGGTATACAACTCCGCATACTTAACTAGTACGTTGAATCCTCCAATCACCACATGATCCTTAAAGGGAGCTACAAATGGAGGGTTGAAGATAGCACCTGCAGCTGGATATATGATTATTTCAGTTCTTTCAGCTTAAGAAGATCCTTTGGAAATGATTGCGCCCGCGGCCACATATATGGTTTCTACTATTGAAGGCGCAATAACATCTTCATTATGATTGATCTCCATCTCAAAGATACATGGTTCCTATGATCGAAGGCGCATCCACATCTTCATTATGGTTAATCTCCATCTCAGGGTTATCTTCAAATGCAGCCTCTTTATGTAATACCACCAATTGAATATTTATTTCATATTCAATTAGAATAAATAATCCAAGAAGAAAAATGTGTGGAAGACTTAGCGACTCATCTTTTGGCTCACTGGAAGAACTGAATTCGCTACCACACTCAGAAGTGCTTTTCTCGTCACCACCAGACCCGGAACTTTCTCCTCCTTCATCTTCGCCTTCGAAAGATTCGATGTCGCTTTATTCCACCTCTGGAGGCGCCATATTTTGGCCACGTGCAAGTCTGGCAAAGGAATTCATGTCATCAACGCCCTGAATTAAAAGAGGATTGTTCAGTAAAGGTGATCCGAAATATTTAAGTAATCCGGCCTGGTCAAAAGAAAAATTATACATACTTCCATATTCGAAGAATTGAAGACCACTAGGGCTGTTAAAGCTGATCGGATACCACCTTCGCAACTTTTTGACCTCCGTTCCTTTGTTTGGGAACTGTTGCCAACTTGGTCAGAAGATTTTCGTTTACCCGAAGGAAGCGGCTTCAGCATCTTATGTTTTTCTAAGGTCTTAGAAGACGGCCTTCCGCGTAGATCCTTCTCGATGTCCTGCACGAATCGATGAAGAGCGAGAAACTCCTTCTGCCAGAATTCCTTATACTTGGGGGTTATCACCGGCTTTCTTCCTAGCAGCAAAAATGGAAGGCTCTTCTTTATTGCAAAAATACTAATATCAAAACAGATGGCAAAAGGTCTTTGAAGGCGTCAATGGACGGTGGAACGGAATCCCCTGGTCGAAACTTATCTGACAAGCAGCTCTGTTAACATTATAAGGAACCACCTTAAAAGATTCCTTGAAGAAAGATGGGACATGTCTAGGTATACAGATTCGCACAAACACGGTTTCTTTAATACTCATGTTCTCTCCATCATAATGCAATGTTGCGCCCAAGACGGAAGCAAAAGTATCCTAGGAATTATAGATGTATGAGACGGTGCCCAAGGACGAAAGTTAACTACACGCATTTTCAAAGAAATCGATGAGCCTTAAGCCATGTTTTGGACGCTTCTTCAGCTAACGAAGTATCCTAGTTCCTCCATATGTACTGGAAAACGAAGCTACGGGATTAGGAGCATAATATTTGAAATGCTCCCACAACCATGCTTGGAGAAATGAAATGTGAACGTATGATTTTATCTTTATATATCCGTTAGAAGCATACATGTCCGCTGCTAGGCAATCCAGATAGGTATACAAGGAACCATGAAACAAGCTGCCTATAGGAAGAACAACACCTTGCGCTAGCTTAATAGAAAATTTAACAAGATTCCGTCTTATTTCCTTCTTCTGTAGAGCCATCAACAAAAACATCTCTAGAAAGCCACAAGGATAAAAACGCAGCGATCTTGGCGTGTCATTCAACACCTGACCCAGTTTCAGTTTCGTATGAAACTATTCAGACACCCACCGGGTATAGAAGCATTTTTCATCATTTTCCTATCGATTATATCCTTCGGCCTACTTAACTAGAGTGGCGTGCATTATTTCTTATTGGTTGGACAAGATAAAATCAAGATTTCTGACTTTGAAGTTTTATTGGAGAATGGCTACACTCTCTAAAGTAATAGTCATCTCGCCCCATCTACATATAAGCCGTGTGAGTGGAAATACATCATCTGGAGATGAAAGTAATCAAACCTGCAACATCTTTTCTAATACAAAGTGTTGCAGACGCCATGACAGCATCCGCAATTTGTGCCTTGATCAGATTATTCCTGACACGGTCATTACTCATCATGTATCTCATCCATTTGTCATAAGAGCGCAATGGGTTATGGAAAATTTTGAAGTCAATGGGAGAATCTGGATACACTTTCCTCTGGTGACAAAACCGTACGTATCACACTCTCTGGAGAAATCGACTGAACAGTTCCTTGATTCTCTGAATCAGTAAGGAGGGTCATTACATGGATAGGATGTGTCCTTGCAACCGTGTAAGACCTTTCGAAATAACATGGAATTCGTATGCCAACAACAACAAAAAAATAAATCGAGGAAAATTTCAAGCCACGGGCATCACATCCGCGACCAAGATAAGTAAGGACTTGCGCCAACTCGAACAAAAAAAAAAAAAAAAAAATTGTCGCAGGAATTATGTTGCGGCCGAAACCTAAAACTAGGTTTTTGCAACAAAAGGGGGGGAGCAGCAGCAGCACTTACCTCAAATCCTCCTGTTAGCCTCACTATGATCTTGTTGTTGTTGATCACCTCCACCGATGCTATAAATCCTTGCTCCAATGCTACCGGCAAAAGAAGATTCACTAAGGATCGATGGTATTTCAAAAATTATGGAGGCAACGCTTACAATTAGAGTTCACACTCGCAAAAAAAAAAAAAAAAAGGAGAGAAGATGAGCAAGAAGTACTTACCTTAACTGATGTCCGAAGGCTCGGCGATGAAGCTGCAGGAGACGACAACGAAAGTCAGCTACTATGAACGGGCGCCAGCTGCTATTGAGGAGGATCGAACAAAACAAAAGGAGAGTCGCTTGGTCGGTTGTCAATCCGGCAAATATAATTTCACTTTCTCAATCAACTAAATATAAATATAGTAAGCGATAAGAAAGAGTTCGTATCCACAGAGAGGCTTTCGTTGTTATAAAATTTCAGTTTCTAAAATAACCCAAGGTATGTTTGTTGTATGTAAGCAAATAAAAGTAATTAAAAGCAAAGTAAGTAATTCGAGAAATCAATAAGGAGGAGATATTGGTCACGGGATAGTATCATTCACAAACATGTATTATCATCAATGATTAGAATTGGTATTTTAATCTCGTATTTATTAAAAGTCCTAGGATACCTTGATCGCAAGTATAACCCGTTAATTCCTGTTTTCATCACAACCACATTAAAAGATGCATATTTGAATTCTTCGTAGAAAGCAACCTAAAGTGTAAAAGCACAATTAAGTTTAACTCCCTAAAAGCATTAAGTTTTATGGAATAAGACTCATCAATGCAAACGAATGTGTAAAAGCACTAAACGTTTTAACAAAAGTTATGATTCACTTGTGACTAGTAGGATATATCACTACAAGCACTACCCACAATTATGCTACTTAGAATCAGGGATAAACAACTTTTTCGTATTGAAAACCCTAATATAGCTCTAGAGATGAACACAAATCGGATTGATTCGGACTCAACCTAACAAGTTTTCAAATCTTATAACATTATTAATTGTGAATCACAAACAATAATTACGAGACAAAACTAATTCATTGAATCAAAAGCATGTTGAGAAATCAACTTTTATCCCATAACCAATAATATGTTTAGCTACTCATAGCTATTTGAGTTCATCATAATCAATATTCAATAATAAAATAATGAAGAAGAAGAACAAAACCAAACCCTAGAAGCGTAAACAAAAACGGCTCTCCAAAATTCCAAGAATAAGATATATCATAAGTTGTAGAAGACCTTCCCTTTTATAGCTTTTCTCCAACTTCTAAAATTAGGTCTAGTCTTCAAAGTCCATTAGATGAAAATCCACCAAGCCCATAAGAAGAAGAAACCCATGTAGAAAATATGACCCAAAAACGGTCGCTGGAAGTCTGGTATTGTGGCCGGAAATCGGCCAGAAAAGTCGCCGGAAAACATCCCAGGTGACCGGCAAAGTCCGCCCGGTCACCGGTCAACGGGTCGATCGGTCGGGTCAAGTGGGTCAGCTCACTGAGTCAAACCGGGTCAATCACTGACCGAGTCAGGTGAGTCACCGGAATCGATCGAAGGGGTTAAACCCGAGTCACATATCGCCTTGGGTCAAAACTTGATTCGGCTTCGAGCCATTGCAAGGCTTAACTTGTTGTTGCACAATCATGGTGCTTCACAAACATTAGTTCCAAATTAACACATCATTTCAACAACAACAGCCCATTGCATCCAAATTTCAACTCCACCGCAAAACTCCTACCAATTCCGGACCATTGTATTCTTCCTGTGAACATCCTAAACATTCATCTATTTAAAGCATTCAGCTCATGCCTTTTCCACTGCAACCTAGTTCCATTTCAGTTCAATCCACCAACTCCTGCAATTCCATACAGCTCTCCCAGTTCAGCACTCCCATATCCTGCTCATTCAACCTCAGAGCACAACAACGCTACTACCACACTCAATTGCAACATTAACTCAAGGCGACCACTATCAACATGAACAATCGGGTTCTTTCCCTCCATCTCGGAGTCACCCATAACAATCACCATTGTCGATTCTTCCACTGCCTCGGCTTCATTGCCAACACCATGAGCCATCTGAGTTGCAACCACTAGCTCCAACTGCAACTCAAACTACCAGAACACAAACCACTGCACCATTTCTTAACAGCAGCGCGACACAATACCACTGCAAGTCACAGGCTTCACTGCAATGCCATCTTCTAAGCTTGCGCTGAAACTCAACAGCTCAAACTTCCCATCTTTTCTGGAATCAACACATATCTTTGTCATGAGTTTCTTGACATTTCAACCTTGCTCTAGCACGAACCCTCATATGAAGAACCCCGCAAAGATGCTGTGACTCGACTCATCCTGCTGCCAACCTGCAACTCTTCTTGTCTGCATTCATCAATTTAGTATTTCTATTCCCTGCTTATACACCACCAATTCCAGCTTATCTTGACTGTAATCAACTCGGCAAAACCCATTTAAGTACCAGCAACAAGACCAATAACTTCTCACTGCCTGTTCACTATTGCCACAGGACCACTACCTTTGTAACTGCTCATACCAATCATGCTCAAGTCACTGCACCTGTAAGCTCAGCTGCAATGTCATCTCATTACCACCATCACTTCCAAGATTGCTCTCATCTCCCCTGAAATGCCCTCCAACTTCCGTCTCGAGCTCCTCCACATCTCAGCGACAACAACAACAGGTTAATTCCCTAAAAACTTAGCTTAGCTCAATTAACTTCAGCTCCATGTATCATGCTATTCTCGGTCCCATCAAACCAGCATCGACTCGTCAATGGCTTCACCTATTTAACTCCAACCCGGACATCTTTGGCCTACTCGAGTTCTTCCTGCCTTTGCTTGATTTCATTGCCAATTTATATTGCCACTTCCACGACTCTTAACTCTCCATTGCTTCCATCATCCACCACCTGCAATTAGATTAACAGTCCCTGCAATGCAAACTTCCAGCTGCACTCATCAACACCCTTGCTCTCTTGCAGCACTCACTTTCCAGCTAATCCCTTTTTACCCATGGCAATCTTCCACAGCTCAACTCCATCATAACCTGCAACCTGCAATGCCCTACCAGTACTAGCTTGCCACAACCATATCTTCTCAGCACAACCACCAGAACCCATTTCCTTGTTTCCAATCAAGGCTCAGAAATACCCTCACTTCGATCTCCATCTTATCCCTGAAATCTTCATCATTTAATCACTAACTCAAACCCGTAAACCCTTCTGGAATTTTAATTGAAACTGCAAAACCCCATCTGGAATTTCAGCAACCATAAATCTCCACCATTTTCTTCCAACAACAATCATCAAACCCTAATCTCACATTCATCCGATATCTTCCTTCAAAACCTCTTGTAAACACCACCGAGCTTCATCACCTTCTGAATCACCATCTTCTTCTCTAGTCGGTTCTCTACTGGATCAAACCCCATGAAACGGCAACAACCAATCCCTTGATGTCGATTTCAATTTCCTCCATCACCTGTCTGGCTGCATCTCTATTTTCTCATCAATTCCCGCACCATCAGCTCACGATTTAGCACATCACCTTCTCGATCTCTCCATTTTGAACGATCTCAGAAGCAGCAGCAACTGGTTATTTTGTTTCTCAATCTCAGATGTATTTCTCTCAAATTTAGTTCAGGTGAAAATGATTAATGAGAGAAATTTCTCTCAAATTCAGGTCATAATTAGGGTAGGATTTATGCAGTGGCACCACATGTTATAAGGGCTATCCTGATTGGCAGCCCCTTAGCCTCACTTGGTTGCATTTAACACTCCTCTAATAGAGTTGCCCCTTAACCTTGGGTCAGCTCCATATATCATTTGCTGTGAGATGACAATTTCGCCTTTTTGCTCAAATTGGATACTTTCTTCTTCTTTTCCTCCAGTGCGACTCCAGTACCTAATAACTCAAAAACACGCGTAAAGTACATATTTCACAAGAAAAATAGCAAAGAAAGCATAAACTCTATATAGTAAATACGGTGTATTCTACACCTATCGTTCCCCCACACTTAGACTTTGCTAGTCCTCGAGCAAATCAAACAAAACAATAAAATACAACAACTCCGTGTCGTCGAGGCTACGGTCACTTTTAGCATAAATAACAAGCCTTTAAACCCCTAGGTGTCCCTAGTGGACGAGTTATAGTCTCGTGAGGGTTTACTAGAGATATACCCACAAAACCTATTTTTCCAACTTACTAGTTCTCCGTAATGATAGTATCCAACGCGTTAAGAAGACATAGAGATTCTGCACACTAGTCATAAGAAGTTAGACACATAAATGAACACAATCTCATTCTTAAAAGTTGAGAGAGAAATAATCATCCCTTCTCGACTAAAATTCGGGTTCGGAGTGATCAAAAGTCTCGACTCTGCCTCACAAGAAAGGGTTTTATGAAATTTCTCTCAATAATAAAATGACTCTTTATGGGTCACACATGTGTCCAGGTTAGGAATGAAGAGAGAATCTGCGACACGTTGAATGGTAGGAAAGGCAAAACCCTCCGAATGTTTTGAAAACCCACATCTTTTATCGGTTTTTCAAAACCCATTTTTCTGACGATCTCTTCGAAAGGAAATCAACCATTTAACGAAGGTGGGAATATGCTTACTTACCTCGTTATCCGTTCGGCGTGCATCTAGCACCACTCTCACAACATCCATAGAAACGTCTTTGGTCTTCTATCGGTGTCTTCATCTTCGTCTTCGGTCTTCAACTCTTGATGATAACTCTTGAACTTCGTAGAATCTCGACAATATGATTCTTTCCCTTAACTTCCTTGTCGCTTGAAACTTCATTATAGATATTCCTTCTTTCCATAGGCTTTATTGAAAGAATACAAAAATAAAAACAAACTATACAAACCCAAATTTTTTTTTTTTAATTTTAAGAGATTTTTTTTTTTTTTTTTTTTTAAATAAGAATAAAAATACAAAATAAAACAAAATAATAAAAACTAAACAAACCTTTTTTCTCTTGTCTTTTTTTTTTTTTTTTTTTTTTTTTTTTTTTAAATTTTTTTAATAATTTTAGTTTTTTTTTTTTTTTTAAATTTTTTTTTTAAGACAAGAGAAAGTAAAATACTAATAAAATAAAAATGTAAGTACAATGCCATGGTATAAGTACTTTACCACTTGAATCTTCACAACTTATATGTCTTGATATCATAGACTTCTCGAATTCTCATCCTTTATAATTTTCACTCTTGTATAATAGTCTTCAACTTATAAAAATTCTGCTCCCTGTTTTGTTGCTTTACTTGAATCTGAAATCTGCCCATTTTATACCATTGTTTGTAAACCTCGAACGTGTTCAACTTTCCTTCGAATTTGTGATGCTCCTCTTGTTGATGATGATGGTGTTTCTATGGACTGTTGGTGTAGAGAGAGATAAGGTGGATGGTGCTAACTGCGAACAAGATCACAAGTGGTATGTAAGTTAGCAATTCGATGTCACCAACATGGTTGATAAAAATAGCACTCAAGAGATCAAAATAGTGCTTCTATGGTGGGAAGTTGGACAGCTCACCATTCTGCCCTTAATTTACGTACGGTGACTCACACTCTAAAAGCACAAATTTAGACAGTACAAAGAATTGAAGGTTGGTGCCTCACATTATGTAACATGGGTAGTCTCCACTATAGGGGATCAACTGTTCTAATACCAAATTCGGTCTGCACCTTATTTGCCACTGGCATGGTTAAATCCAACTTTAACTCTCATACAATTAAGAAACCCGATCATGTTCTCTGTCATCTCTAAGTTCAGTCACTAGTGTGAGATTCTCGATGTAATCTTAACGACATGTATACTATGTGACTCTAAACTAACTACAAGTTGGAGGTTTCTTATTCACTAGTTCACAAAAAGTTGAAAAATTGCAAAAATTTACAACATAAACCACTCCCCCACACTTAAACTTTACATTGTCCTCAATGTAAATTGAATCGTCCAAAGTAAGTCAAGGTGGGAAATCCTAACAAGAAATCAGAAAAAACAAAGTAAAACAAAACAAGAAAAACTAAAAACAAGAAAAGAAATAAATACAAGACAAGAAATACTCATCCTTTGGGTTGCCTCCCAATTAGCGCTTGGTTTAAAGTTGTCAGCCCGACTATCTCCTTGCTTTCTATGACTCCTCCAGAGGGAGTACATCCACAAAGTTAACTCCTTCCACCACTTCGGAAGTGAAATTCTCATAATATGGTTTCAACCGGTGCCCATTAACTTTAAGTTCTTTCCCTGTAGCTATGCTACGAATTTTCATTGCACCATGAGAAAACACATTAGTAACAATAAAAGGTCCGATCCATCGTGACCTTAATTTTCCCGGAAATAATTGCAAGCGAGAATTAAACAAAAGCACTTTCTGCCCAATGCAAAATTGTTTTCTAGAAATCATGTTATCATGGAATGCTTTCGTCTTTTCTTTGTAAATCCGTGAACTTTCAAATGCATCATTGCGAAGCTCCTCTAGCTCTTGGAGTTGTAACTTCCTTTGCTTTCCAGCCCCATCCATCTCCATGTTGCATTGCTTAATAGCCCAAAACGCCTTATGCTCAATTTCCACGGGTAAGTGACAAGGTTTACCATACACAAGCCTAAAAGGAGACATTCCAATAGGTGTTTTATATGCGGTTCTATACGCCCACAAAGCATCATTAAGTCGCATGCTCCAATCTTTCCTTGTTGGATTCACCGTCTTTTCTAGAATAGATTTCACCTCCCGGTTAGACACCTCGGCTTGTCCATTGGTTTGGGGATGATAAGGTGTTGCAATCTTATGCGACACATTGTACTTCATCAACAAGCTTTGTAAAATCTGTTTTTGAAGTGAGAACCCCCATCGCTAATTATGGCTCTTGGAATTCCAAACCTTGCAAAAATGTGAGCTTGCACAAAATCTAAAACCACTTTAGAATCATTAGTTGGGGTGGCTTTAGCTTCCACCCATTTCGAGACATAATCAACCGCAAGTAAGATATAAAAATTCCCATGGGAGTTGACAAAAGGCCCCATAAAATCAATACCCCATACATCAAAAACTTCAATAAATTGAATAAAAGTTTGTGGCATTTGATTTCGGGCACCTAGATTGCCGGTTCTTTGGCACCTATCACAAGTTGTACAAAATATATGTGAATCCTTAAACAAAGTTGGCCAATAAAAACCACTTTCAAGTACCTTGTGCGCGGTTCTCTTACTCCCAAAATGTCCTCCGCAAGCATAAGAGTGACAAAGAGACAAGATAGAGTTAAATTCGGATTCGGGAACGCACCTTCGTATTACTTGGTCACTACCATGTTTCCATAAGTATGGATCATCCCATATGTATTGGTTCCCTAACCTCTTAAGTTTGTCCCTCTCAGCACGAGACAAGTTCTTTGGGATTTGTTTAGAAACTAAGTAATTGAAAATATCGGCATACCATGGTTCTCCAAAGGCAATTAAGAAAAGTTGCTCGTCCGGGAAACTTTCACGCAACGGGATAGTCTCCTTGTCCACAGCAAGTCGGCTCAAATGATCCGCAACGGTTTTCTCAATTCCTTTCTTGTCTTTGATTTCAATATCAAACTCTTGCAAGAGTAATATCCATCGTATGAGCCTCGGTTTCGCCTCTTTCTTTGTAAGCAAGTATCTAAGTGTTGCATGATCGAAAAAGACAACAACTTTTGTACCAATTAGATAAGAGCGAAACTTTTCTAAAGCAAAAACAATGGCTAATAACTCTTTTCAGTGGTTGTGTAGTTTTGTTGGGCCTCATTTAACGTTCTAGAAGCATAATAAATAGCATGAGGAAGCTTCCCCACACGTTGCCCAAGCACCGCACCAACCGCATAATCACTAGCATCACACATGAGTTCAAACGGCTTACTCCAATCCGGTGGTTTAATGATCGGGGCTGAAATCAAAAGTTCTTTCAAACGATTGAATGCCGCCATACATTTCTCATCAAAGTTAAAAACCACATCCTTTTGCAATAAGTTACAAAGTGGTGATGCTATCTTGGAAAAGTCCTTGATGAACCTACGATAAAAACCTGCATGACTAAGAAAAGAACGTATTTCCCTCACCGTAGTGGGAGGGGTTAGAGCACGAATAAGGTCTATCTTAGATTTATCGACTTCCAAGCCTTTAGAAGATATTATATGGCCTAAAACTATGCCATGAGTTACCATGAAATGGCACTTCTCTCAATTTAGCACAAGATTTGTTTCAACACATCGTTCAAGGATTAGAGACAAATTGTTCAAGCAAAGGTCAAATGACTCACCAAAGACACTAAAGTCATCCATGAACACTTCGATTATGTTTTCAACATATTCTGAAAAGATACTTACCATACACCTTTGAAAGGTAGCTGGAGCATTGCACAAGCCAAAAGGCATCCTTCTATAAGAAAAAGTACCGAAAGGACAAGTGAAAGTGGTTTTCTCTTGGTCCTCCTGCTATCTGTCTGATTATAACTTTGAATAGCCATCAAGAAAGCAATAGTAAGAGTGTCCGGCTAAACGTTCAAGCATTTGATCAATAAAGGTAAAGGAAAGTGATCTTTTCTAGTGGTGGCATTCAATTTTCTATAATCAATACAAACCCTCCAACCGGTTTGCACACGAGTTGGGACAAGTTCATTCTTATCATTCTCCACCACCTGTCACACCCGATTTCTTTGGTACTACTTGTACCGGGCTTACCCACTTGCTATCAGATATGGGGTAGATAACACCCACTTCCAAAAGCTTGAGTATCTCCTTTTTCACAACTTCCATCATGGGAGGATTCAAACGACGTTGCGCGTCCCTTTTAGGCTTTGCATCATCCTCCAAACAAATTTTGTGCATACAAACGGCGGGGCTTATACCCTTGATATCGGCGATTGTCCATCCTATGGCCGTCTTGTACTTCCTTAGCACCCTTAGAAGTTTTTGCTCCTGTAAATCACTAAGCTTATTAGAAACAATCACCGGTAACTCTTCATTATCACCCAAGTACAAGTACTTAAGGTGGTCGGGAAGAGGTTTCAATTCTAACTTTGGAGATTTAACAATTGAAGGTACAAGCTTTTCATCACTTCATGGTAAAGAAATAAAAGAGATATTATGAGTTTTCGGGCATCCTTGGAGTGAATTAAGATCACCAAGGGCTTCCTTGACTTCATTACCACACTCTACACCATTATCCATGGATGTAGTTAACACGGTTTCCAAAGCATCATCACCGTTTAATTCAAACATTTGTTGTGCCAATGAATCCATAACATCAATGGAGAAACAAGAGTGGACATCACTAGGATATCTCATCGTCTCGAAAATGTTGAAACGTTTTGTTTCTCCATCAAACTCCATGGTTAGCGTTCCCTTATCCACATCAATTATGGTTTTCGCCGTTTTCATGAAGGGACGCCCAAGAAGCAATGGAAGAGACGAGTCCGGTGAACCTTTATCCATCTCTAACACACAAAAGTCCGCTGGAAATACAAGTTGATTAACTCCGCACAAGAACATCCTCAACAATACCCATTGGGTAGACATTAGAGCGATCGGCTAATTGCAATACAATTTCACCTTTTTTGAGAGGACCAAGATCAAGTGAATTATACATTAACGCAGGCATAACATTAACGGATGCGCCTAAATCCAATATAGCTTTGTTAAAAGTTGTGTTACCAATTGTGACGGGAATGTCAAAACTACCCGGATCCTTGCACTTAAGTGGGAGTTTGTGTTGTAAGATTGCCAAGCATTCTCCCCCACACTAAGCACTTCATTACCTTTGAGCCTTTGTTTGTTGGTACACAAGTCCTTTAACACCTTTGCATACTTTGGAACTTGCTTGATAGCATCAATGAGTGGTATGTTCACATGGATCTTTTTAAGAACGTCTAAAATCTCCTTTTCTAGTTCCGCCTTCTTAGAACTTGCAAATCTGCGAGGAAAATGTAGAGGAGGAACATAAGTAGAAACCGGAGTTTTAGAGTTAGGAATAGGTACCTCAGAAGTTTGGGGAGTATCCTCATTATTCTCCTCCAAAACAGGTTCCTTTGGTGGCTCCACCTTGCTCGAATCAGTCACCTCGGGTTTCACAAGTTGTGTACCGCTTCTCAACGTAATATCATTGACACCCTCTTTTGGGTTAATAGGTTGAGAAGGGAGTTTCCCACTATTTTGCGCCTTCAATTGGTTCAACTCAATAGCCATGGAGCCCATTTGTGTTTGCAACTCCTTAATAGCACTCTTAGTCTCTTGTTGACTCTCTTTAAACATGGTGGAAATGCCTTGCATCATTGTTTGAAGCTTTGAATCAATATCAGCACCTTGAGTTTGCATTGATTGTTGTGCTTGAGGTTGCTGAAATTGTTTTTGTTGTGGTTGTTGAAATCCACTTGAAGAGTTGAAGGTAGGTTGTTGAAACGGCACCTTGCTTGTTGGCATAGCTAAAATTGGGGTGATCTCTCCATCCCGGATTGTAAGTGTTGGAGTAGGGATCATACCGTCTTGGTTGATTTGGAAAGATCGCATTAGCTTGCTCGTCTTCATAAGATTGAGGAGAATTTGGTATAACCGCGGATGCAACTTGTTGCAACATTGCTGTCATGTTACCCATTTGTTGACGAAGTTCCTCCACCTCGCTCACTTCACTCACCCTTCTTAGAATCACATCCGAACCACGACTTAAGAATTGTTGTGAGTTCGCTGCCATGTTTTCAATCAACTCTCTAGCTTGTGCCACCGTCTTGCTAACTAGTGCACCACCATCCTCCAGCGTCAATAAAATTCCTATCACTTGATTGGAGTCCTTCATAGAAGTATTGGATGATCATAGCGTCACTAAATTGGTGGTGAGGGCAGCTTGCAACCAATCTCTTGTACCTTTCCCAACATTCATATAAGGATTCTCCCACATTTTGCTTCATCCCACAAATTTCTTTGCGAATTTGAGTAGCCTTGGATGCAGGAAAATATCTCTCCAAAAAGAGTTTCTTCAACCCATTCCATGTTGTGACACTTCCGGGAGGTAAATAGTACAACCAATCCTTAGCACTATCCATTAAAGAGAAACGGAAAACCTTCAACATTGCACCATCCGCCTCAACATTCGGCTGGAAGCATAGCCGTGACAATGGTGTGGAAGTCCAAAAGATGTTTGTTTGGGTCTTCATTCACCATGCCATGGAATTTTGGTAATTCTCTAAGCAACCCCGGCTTTATCTCAAAAGTAGAGTTCGTTTGAATACACCCCTGTTGTGTATCAAGCCTATGAGAAGCCAAGTCCTTGAGTGAACGATTTGCATCACCCATTGTTTCTTCTTCTTGTTGTTGGAAAATCTCTTCTCCTACTTCTAACTCTTGCTCGTCCGTTGTGTTTCGCCTTGGTTGGAGTATTGTGCCTTTTCGAGTAGCTATCCCGCACCTTGGATAATTCCAATCTTTAGTAGCCAGGGATTGATACCTGAAAACAATTCTAGCAAACAAGTGAGAAACAAGACGACAAACAAAAAGCAAAGATAAAAGCGAAATTGTAAAAAGAAACTAAAAACTCAATAACAAGCCGTATGCCTCCCCGTAGCAAGCGCCAAAATTTGGTCGGTTGTCAATCCATCAAATATAATTTCACTTTCTCAATCAACTAAATATAAATATAGTATGCGATAAGAAAGAGTTCGTATCCACAGAGAGAGGCTTTCGTTGTTATAAAATTTCGGTTTCTAAAATAACCCAAGGTATGTTTGTTGTATGTAAGCAAATAAAAGTAATTAAAAGCAAAGTAAGTAATTCGAGAAATCAATAAGGAGGAGATATTGGTCACGGGATAGTATCATTCACAAACATGTATTATCATCAATGATTAGAATTGGTATTTTAATCTCGTATTTATTAAAAGTCCTAGGATACCTTGATCGCAAGTATAACCCGTTAATTCCCTGTTTTCATCACAACCACATTAAAAGATGCATATGTGAATTCTTCGTAGAAAGCAACCTAAAGTGTAAAAGCACAATTAAGTTTAACTCCCTAAAAGCATTAAGTTTTATGGAATAAGACTCATCAATGCAAACGAATGTGTAAAAGCACTAAACGTTTTAACAAAAGTTATGATTCACTTGTGACTAGTAGGATATATCACTACAAGCACTAACCACAATTATGCTACTTAGAATCAGGGATAAACAACTTTTTCGTATTGAAAACCCTAATATAGCTCTAGAGATGAACACAAATCGGATTGATTCGGACTCAACCTAACAAGTTTTCAAATCTTATAACATTATTAATTGTGAATCACAAACAATAATTACGAGACAAAACTAATTCATTGAATCAAAAGCATGTTGAGAAATCAACTTTTATCCCATAACCAATAATATGTTTAGCTACTCATAGCTATTTGAGTTCATCATAATCAATATTCAATAATAAAATAATGAAGAAGAAGAACAAAACCAAACCCTAGAAGCGTAAACAAAAACGGCCCTCCAAAATTCCAAGAATAAGATATATCATAAGTTGTAGAAGACCTTCCCTTTTATAGCTTTTCTCCAACTTCTAAAATTAGGTCTAGTCTTCAAAGTCCATTAGATGAAAATCCACCAAGCCCATAAGAAGAAGAAACCCATGTAGAAAATATGACCAAAAAACGTTCACGGAAGTTCGGTATTGTGGCTGAAATCGGCCGGAAAAGTCGCCGGAAAACATCCCGTGTGGCCGCAAAGTCCGCCTTGTCCACCGGTCAACGGGTCGGATCGGTCGGGTCAAGTGGGTCAGCTCACTGAGTCAAACCGGGTCAATCACTGACCGAGTCAGGTGAGTCACCGGAATCGATCGGAGGTTAAATCGAGTCACATATCTGCCTTGGTGAAATAATTCACGCTTTGAGCCATTGCAAGGCTTAACTTGTTGTTGCACAATCATGGTGCTTCACAAAGATTAGTTCCAAATTAACACATCATTTCAACAACAACGACCCATTGCATCCAAATTCAACTCCACTACAAAACTCCTACCAATTCCAGACCATTGTATTCTTCCCTGTGAACATCCTAAACATTCATCTATTGAAAGCATTCAGCTCATGCCTTTTCCACTGCAACCTAGTTCCATTTCAGTTCAATCCACCAACTCCTGCAATTCCATACAGCTCTCCCAGTTCAGCACTCCCATATCCTGCTCATTCAACCTCAGAGCACAATAGCACTACCACAGCTCAATTGCAACATTAACTCAGCAGCCACTATCAACATGAACAATCAGGTTCTTTCCCTCCATCTCAGGTCACAGCCATAACAATCACCATTGTCAGATTCTTCCCTGCCTCGGCTCATTGCCAACACCATGAGCCATCTGAGTTGCAACCACTAGCTCCAACTGCAACTCAAACTACCAGAACACAAACCACTGCACCATTTCTTAACAGCAGCGCGACACAATACCACTGCAAGTCACAGGCTTCACCTGCAATGCCATCTTCTAAGCTTGCGCCTGAAACTCAACAGTTCAGCTTCCCATCTTTTACTGGAATCAACACATATCTTTGTCATGAGTTTCTTGACATTTCAACCTTGCTCTAGCACGAACCCTCATATGAAGAACCCCGCAAAGCTGCTGTGACTCGACTCATCCTGCTGCCAACCTGCAACTCTTCTTGTCTGCATTCATCAATTTAGTATTTCTATTCCCTGCTTATACACCACCAATTCCAGCTTATCTTGACTGTAATCAACTCGGCAGAACCCATTTAAGTACCAGCAACAAGACCAATAACTTCTCACTGCCTGTTCACTATTTCCACAGGACCACTACCTTTGTAACTGCTCATACCAATCATGCTCAAGTCACTGCACCTGTAAGCTCAGCTGCAATGTCATCTCATTACCACCATCACTTCCAAGATTGCTCTCATCTCCCCTGAAATGCCCTCCAACTTCCGTCTCGAGCTCCTCCACATCTCAGCGACAACAACAACAGGTTAATTCCCTAAAAACTTAGCTTAGCTCAATTAACTTCAGCTCCATGTATCATGCTGTTCTCGGTCCCATCAAACCAGCATCGACTCGTCAATGGCTTCACCTATTTAACTCCAACCCAGACATCTTTCAGCTACTCGAGTTCTTCCCTGCACTGCTTCAGTTCATTGCCAATTTATATTGCCACTTCCTTGACTCTTAACTCTCGCCATTGCTTCCATCATCCACCACCTGCAATTAGATTAACAGTCCCTGCAATGCAAACTTCCAGCTGCACTCATCAACACCCTTGCTCTCTTGCAGCACTCACTTTCCAGCTGATCCCTTTTTACCCATGGCAATCTTCCACAGCTCAACTCCATCATAACCTGCAACCTGCAATGCCCTACCAGTACTAGCTTGCCACAGCCATATCTTCTCAGCACAACCACCAGAACCCATTTCCTTGTTTCCAATCAAGGCTCAAAAATACCCTCACTTCGATCTCCATCTTAGCCCTGAAATCTTCATCATTCAATCACTAACTCAAACCCGTAAACCCTTCCCTGAATTTCAATTGAAACCGCAAAACCCCATCTGAATTTCAAAGAACCATAAATCTCCACCATTTTCTTCCAACAACAATCATCAAACCCTAATCTCACATTCATCCGATATCTTCCTTCAAAACCTCTTGTAAACACCACCGAGCTTCATCACCTTCTGAATCACCATCTTCTTCTCTACTCTGGTTCTCTACAGATCGAACCCCGTGAAACGGCAACAACCAATCCCTTGATGTCGATTTCAATTTCCTCCATCACTGTCTGGCTGCATCTCTATTTTCTCATCAATTCCCGCACCATCAGCAGCTCACGAGTTAGCACATCACCTTCTCGATCTCTCCATTTTGAACGATCTCAGAAGCAGCAGCAACTGGTTATTTTGTTTCTCAATCTCAGATGTATTTCTCTCAAATTTAGTTCAGGTGAAAATGATTAATGAGAGAAATTTCTCTCAAATTCAGGTCATAATTAGGGTAGGATTTATGCAGTGGCACCACATGTTATAAGGGCTATCCTGATTGGCAGCCCCTTAGCCTCAGCTGGTTGCATTTAACACTCCTCCTAATAGAGTTGCCCCTTAACCTTGGGTCAGCTCCATATATCATTTGCCTGTGAGATGACAATTTCGCCCTTTTTGCTCAAATTGGATACTTTCTTCTTCTTTTCCTCCGTGCGACTCCAGAGTACTTAATAACTCAAAAACACGCGTAAAGTACATATTTCACAAGAAAAATAGCAAAGAAAGCATAAACTCTATATAGTAAATACGGTGTATTCTACACCTATCATCGCGGTCCCATGACCGCCATATTTGCGTCTTGTGGATCGATTTAAGCACATTGGGACAAGGACCATTAGGCGTCCTAGCCCCATTGCTTGAAATCCCATACAACTCTTGGAAACTCCCATTTCTTTTGTCTTGGTAATTTTATTTTTCTCGCCACCATCTAGTGCTTATCCCGCAACAATGCCATCACATACTTGCGGGGGACTTAATGTTGATGGTGGTTTTTAGTTTAGGGTTATAATTGTAAAACCCTGTATTTAATGCCCCGTCATTCTGCAAAGAGACAAAGACATTTTAAAGTAATGAGTACCCAGACCTCTTTACTTACACATATATTGGGCAATTCAGTATATTTATATAAAATTTATCCAAAATGGTGCATGTGGAAACAATCCCAAATATTCTGTAAATTTTATTTAACTCCCGCTTGCATTATTCACTAATGTACAACCTGTCGAGTATTTTCCTATGCTTGTTCCCAGCTGAACTCTTAATATTGGCATGACATGACAATTATTGTTCATTCACAGCGGAATAGTATGAGTTTGCCCAAGTGTCAGTATTAAGATCTGCATGAAAATACTCAGGAACATGCAAGTTGCACCGCTCTCTGATAAAGAAGTTTTGTGCCAACATACAGATAATTTATCGAAAATTGTTTAAATTTTTGTGTCAGTCCACGAAATCCAATTTTCAATCCTAATTTTACCTATTTGCAAAAATTAGGTTTTTACGCCCTGCACAATATTTCGAACCCTATTGGTCGAAACTAATCCTAGATACACTAGGGAATTGATCTACCATCGAGCTAATAGAAGCAAGATCCTACCAAAAATCTGAAAACAAGAAATAAAGAGGAATTGCGGCAAGTGAGAGCAAAGGAAAAGGAAGCGTGGCGCGTCACTTGGCCGACCAATTTGCTTCAAAGGCGCCACCGTGGTCGGTGGCCACGCTCCATGTTGCTACTTGCCGGCCCCTTTTCTCATCGACCAATCAGATCGCTTTAAATGAGCCACACGCACTTTTAAATAAAGTTGGAAGTTGGCTGGTCGACTCACCTAATTCCTTAAGGAATCTAATATAGGCTTCCCATTTCAGTCTTAAAACGATCACGGACGTACGTTTTGTCCACTCGATTTATCAAGTCTAGCCGCATCTTGACATGGTCGGAAAGCACCATTATGTATCGGCATGCCAATCACGGCGTTTAGGCCAATCGGAATCCTCCCAACTCGCAAGCGGAGCCACTAAACAATTACCCAAAGCTAGTTGGCCGCGACTTGCAAAACCCTAATTTCTGTTAAGCAGCGTTACATTACTGCCGCAAAACGATCTCGGCCGTCCAACTTCTTCAGCTGAATTGACCGGCCTAGATACAATCTCAATCAATGAACAAGGTTGATATGCTCACCAGCGGCCCGACTATTGTGCTGGCCGGTCGAACAACTCCCAGCGCGCGGCTAACACCAAAAATCGTTAGCCCAAAATAGGTTGGCCACACGGTTTTGAAACATAAATTAAAATCAACGGCAACCGTTAATTGCAGTAAAAACATCTCGGACGCCAAACTTTGCCAGTCGAATCGTCCGACCGAACTCCTATTTTAGGCAGCCAACAATATATGGCCATGATCACCTGGCTACCTCCCTTCCATAAGGAACCATCATCCAAGCCACGGCATGCCCATGTGGCTCTTAAAATATCGCCCAAAGAGGGATGGCCACGCTTCTTGTAGAAGTCTTAAATAAATTAGCGGCAACTAATAACTGTCGCAAATCATCTCAGCCATCCGATTTGTCTAGCCATTTGGTTAGCATTAGAATAGCAATCTGTTAGCTATTGAATAGCCAGAAAGTTGTAACAAACTAGATGTGTTTTCCTTATTGATATAAATAACATCTCGGCTCCACAAGTTAAGGTGTGGAAGTCATTCCCCTAAATCTATCTTTCTAACTTGGTATCATCCACGATCCAAGCTACGCTTCCAAAACCTAAAAAAAAAAAATAACAAAACCCAACACAAAAACATACCATGACAACAACCAATCAAATGAGAAATGTACAGATTCATCATCTAGTAACTCTGAAATTAACATAAACAAATTTCTTGCTTTGGAAGATGCAGTTCAAACTAATTCTAAAAGGCCATGGCTTAACATGCTTCATTGATGGCACAAAAGTAAAACCTGCGAGAACATTACCAAACTCTGAAGCTGTTAATCCTGATTTTACAGCATATGAAAAACAAGACTCACTGCTCGTTGGATGGCTAAACTCAACCCTCACTCCTGAAGTTTTAGGGAAAGTTAGAGGTTTAGACACATCAAAGGAAGTTTGGGATACATTGGAGGAAGAGTTTGGTCCAAAAACGAAGGCGCATCAGATGCACCTAAATAAACAACTACATTCACTAAACAAAGGTAATAAATCACTGAGAGTTTATTTTAATGAAGCTAAATCATTATTTGATCAGCTTGCCGCAACCGGCTATGTTGTAATTATTGTTGTTCATCTTGATGAGATGAAACAGTCCATAAGTAATGGATTGAATCAATCATATGATCCAATCATCACTGCACTGAGCACTGTAGAGGACATGGACATGCAAACATTTTATGCACACCTTCTTACGTTTGATATGAGGCTAGAGCAACATCTTTCTGCCATTCAACAACCTATAGCAAATGTAGTTGTTTCTAACTATGGATCCTCCATCAAATCTGCACCGAGGCATTACAATAATTCAAATCGTGGACCATATCATCCCAACAACAACAATCCACCAAATCGTCCTTCTCAGCTAGCTCAAAGGAAATCTCCGCAGTTTGAACAGCCGTGTCAGATATGCAAGAAGGATAATCATCAAGCTGATCGCGGTTGGTTTCATTACAAACCCAGGAAAAATCAACAAAGACAACCTGCTGCTTACATTTCTCTGCCAACTGGTGCAAATGGAAATCAGTGGGTCACTGACAATGGTGCTACACATCATCTTCCTGCAGATATGAGAAACTTGACAATACCTCATGAGTATGATGGAACAGAAATGGTTCATGTTGGTAATGGTAATGCCCTTGAAATGGCTAATGTTGGTAGTGCCCCATTTACATATAACTCAAGATCCTTAAGTTTAAACAACATATACCATGTACCACAGATCAAAACTAATTTTTTGTCTGTGTGTCAGTTCTGTAAAGATAATGATGTGTATTTTGAGTTTCATAAATCTCATTTTCTTGTGAACGACAAGCACACGGGGATCACTCTGCTGCGGTGGCTGAATAGGAATGGGTTGTACATTTTTGAAGGAGTTAACATGTTGGACAATCCAGTTAGGCCGCAAGCAAACATATCATCTTCCTTTCCAATATGGCACCAAAGATTAGGGCATCCTATATTACGTATTGTGTCTCAAATTTGTCTTTAAAACTCTCTTTCTGTTTCCAATAAACAGTTCGATTACTGTCATTCTTGCCATCTTAGTAAGAGAAACAAGTTGTCATTTTCTTTTAAGATCTTGTCTATGACAAACCTTTGAGTTTGGTTGTGTCAGATATTTGGGTATCACCTACAATATGTTGGTCTGGTTTTCGCTATTTTCTTCTTATAATGGATGTCTTTTCTCATTTCACTTGGGTGTTTCCACTTGTACAATGATCTGATGCTTTACAAAACTTTATCCACTTTCACAAACAGGTTAAAAATCTAACGGATCATAAAATCAAAGTTTTCTAATCCGACAATGCTTTGGAGTACAAAAAATTTACAGCCTCTCAATGCATCAGGTATTGAACACAAATTCTCGTGTCCACATACCTCTCCATAGAATGGAATAGAAGAACGTCGTATTAGGCATGTTACGAAGTTTGGTCTGGCTTTATTATATCATTCTCATATGCCCAAAAGCTATTGGGCTAATACCTTTACCACTGCATGCTATTTAATAAATAGATTACCTAAATCTGCCTCAGATATTAGAACTCCATTAGAGCTTCTTTTTTGGCTTAAAACCAGATTACAACTTCTTACGTGTGTTTGGGTGCTTAGCATATCCGTGCCTTAGACAATACAATGCCACAAAACTAAAAACCAGATCTCTCCCTTGTGTCTTCATAGGGTATAGTAATGCGCACAAAGGATATATGTGCCTTCATCGAAAATAAAAAAGGGTTTACATATCACGCCATGTTCGTTTTGAAGAAAGTAGATGCCCTTTTCCGTCTCTCGAGCAGAAAGATCCGTTGCTTTGCCAAGATAATCTTCTAACAAGCACTAGTGTTTTATTATCACCACCATTTAGTCGTTGTGCTGATCGTGATGCTCTAGAAGCTACTGCTGAGCAAACACCAGTGCATACTCAGACATATACACCGGCTTCACCAACTGAATCTGCGTCTCAAAACTCACCTCAAAAGCATGGTCATTCAGAAGATGTAAGTCCATCCAACTCTGCAACATCTTCTTTTTCTGCTGCTTTACAACACAGTGAGCCTATTATCCCTGAAATCTAGCAAGATACTGTGAGACATTCGATGGTGACAAGAGCAAAGGCTGGCATTCTAAAACCCATCAATAAATTGTGTTTAACTGCTTCGAAACAACCTCTTACTAATGCAGATTTTATGGAGCCTACTTGCTACAGTACAACTTCAAAGAATCCTAAGTGAAAAGCAGCCATAGATGTACAAATCAATGCATTGATTCGCAATGGTACCTATTCTCCAGTGAAATACGATAAGGGCATGAATGTGGTTGGTTCCAAATTGGTGTATCGGATTAAACAGAATACCGATGGCAGTATTGACAAGTATAAAGCTCGCCTAGTGGCAAAGGGCTATAATCAGCAAGAAGGTTTGGACTATGGCGAGGCGTTTAGTCCTGTAATTAAACCGTGTACAATACGGCTAGTGTTGTCTATTGCGGTGATGAATCAGTGGCATATCAAGCAGCTTGATGTGGAGAATGTTTTTCTCCATGGTCAGTTAGAAGAAGATGTATATATGCATCAGCCGGCTGGTTATGTTGATCCAGACTATCTGATGTGACTCAATAATGTTGTAGTAATAGGGGTTGTCGTTCACTCGGACTTGACGAGATTGATTTTAAGAATTAATAAAAGAAAATAAAAGAAAAATATATACAAATATTGTCACAGGATGAAGAGATGTGATGGGACTCAGGATTCGGCCAAACTCATAACAAAAGGTTCAAATATTAATCATAACAATTATCGCTCAACAAATAAAAACATGGACTCTTATTTTTTCCAAGATAGATTCTCAAAAGATTGGTTGTAAATCCTAAGCATAATGTATCAAAACAATTAAGCTAAGCATACATCATCAAATTAAATGACAACCAATTAATTCAAATCATATTTCAATTAAAATTAATGCAAGTCTTAAAAAGAATTAAATAATTTTACCCATGTATGAAATTAATCTTCCCTCTGTCGTCCCAAAGAATGGGGTCTAGTTCATCATGTTGGAAACACGCTCAAAATATGATTTTATTGCTCAAAGGTGCTTACAAATGATGAAAAGGAGAGATATCAAATAAAACCGAGAATTTGCAACGCATGAGAATCGTTACAAACCATTGTTACGATTACGATAAATGGTAAATGTCACCATTACGATTTCTTTAAGTCTGCCTCCAATCTACGACCCACAAATGCGAAATCGTTAACACCGTTGAAGAAACGACGGTTTGGGTCATTGCTTCTTCGTGTTCTTCGGCTCATGCAAGAAGCAGAAAGATATTCTCGCAACTTGATTCTCTCGACTCATAATGCTCCAAACCCTCCCTAATCTCTCCATCCCCCTCTAAGACTCCCATACATCGTTTATATACCCGGGGAAGCCTCAAGAATATCACGTAATAATGTCCAATATCTCTTCTTTCCTTCTCCGCATTTCACGGAATATTTTTCTGTTATAATTCCTTCACAAGATTTTCCAAGCCGGCACACTCCAAGACGTTTGGTCTCATCGGGTGTTTTCCAACTCACGCCAAAACTCGAGAGAACCACGGAAAGTCCGTGAATAACTCAAAATGTCTTCGAGATTAATGGAGAATATTTTCATGTACGAACACCCCTGTTTCCTCCCAAGCGTGATTATAGCCTAAGTTAGACGATTCTAACAACATTACCAACCTTGTTTAGTGAAAACAGGATATTCTGAGTCGATCATAGCTATTTAATCTCCTTCAAGCACGCCCAAAATCTTCACAGCAAATCTCAGGTCTTTACACAAACTTTCCCGCCAAAAATTAATTCAAATAGTGAAGAAGATGGTTGCCCCTTAACAACAGCTGGGGTGCGAATATCACTTGGGTACCCCTTAGCGATTAGGTTACCCCTTATCCAACAAATGAGAGTCCTGATAACACGTGTCCTCCTGTGCCTTTTAACACTTTTTCGAGCCGAATTTTCCAAAAATGTTTATTCCCCAAAAATACCTACACACACATAAAACACCATAATAAGTACGAAATCGAGTGCCAACAATATATAGTATTGAGATCAAATTAGACACAAAACCATTACTCCAGACCCTAGCTATCTACGCAGAACCTTGGAAGGCACTAAAGAATCTCCTTGGTTGGCATACAATCATTGAGTATAGGAGGAAGTACCCTGATGCGAAATTCCAATTGTTGTACACGAGTTTGCACTCAAGCATACTAAAATTCATATATAGTGACAGAGCTCTACTCAGATAGTTTCTAGACATCATAAACCGGAGTCAACCAATCACATGGATAGATTAAGAAGATGGATGTACAAAAACGTAGATGATGTTGACTAAGGTGAACCTATCCTAATGGATCGAGATATCGGGTTCTGGACTAATATCAACACACCGGCATATACAAGGGAACCAGTGGTCGATAATCCTAACTCTAGGTCAACACAACTGGCATATACAAGTGTTCCAGTGGTCGACTTTATTGAATTTATTCCGGTTGGTCAGATATTCTGGTCTCTCTTTTTTTTTTTTTTTTTTTTTGGTATCTCAGTCACTCTATTTCACCCTAGCAATGGTAAAAAGAAAAAGAAAAAGAAGTGATCGAGATTCTTTCGATGTTTCCATCACGAGGATATGGCGAAACTACCATGTTTCTTTTCTAACACCCGAGCTCGTGCTTTTATAAATAGACTCTTCTAGATGTTTCCATCTAATCAGATTGGTTCCTCAAATCCTACAACCAAGATGTTCCCATCCACTTAAATTAGTTAGTGCCAACCTTAATAAGCATAAATTTCTAGTCTTTGGAGTTTATTTATTGCAACTAAAAAGTTTCTCCCATACCCCCAAACTTAAATCTAACATTGTCCTCAATGTTCTAAAGATGAAATTAAAAGCATGAACAATGAGAAACTTTTACCACTTGAAGAGAAGAGTAAGGAAAGATATTACCTGTTGCATGAGCATGGGTTACCTCCCAAGAAGTGCTAAGTTTAAAGTCTTCAGCCAGACATCAGAAGGAATTAGTCACCTCATAGAATCATATAGTAATAGCCGGAATAACTGCGGATCACCAAAACCGAATAGGGATATCACAAGTAAAATGAATCTATAACATCCCAAGAAAATTAGCAAATAAAGCACACCCTTGTCTAGTTTCCTCGTTTAAGACAACTACAAATAGTCAGGTTTAGGTTCGTGTTCTATAACTGGGTCTAGATAACATATTTTCATGGGTTGCATTTCCTCAAAAGTTAGATCCGAATGTTCGGGTCCTAGAGTCTGAAAACTCGAATAAGAACTTAGAAGCACATAACATTAACTGAATAATCGGGATCCTCTAAGTCAATCGGATTTGACTCACACCGCGACCACGGTGGTGGTCATCCATAGAAAAATGTGTCGACCCTAATCTCCTAAAGTAATTAGGTTTAGTCTCAAAACTTAATAATCGATACATTTGTAACTCATACGTTCCTACAATTGGAAGGAAGGTTTTGGTGGGAAAACAAAGTCAATCGTGGTATCATAGCACAGGTTAACCACATCAACCCCGAGAGGATTGGTTTCTAACAAACCGAACTTCTTTATGGACACAACTAGGTTCGAAAACGTGTATGAAGATAATCTTGTAAAATGGTTGAGGCACATATGTCAAGTCCCAAGTGAGGGATCTCTCGTAAGAGCTAAAGGTAAGGCACAAGAGAGTGATAATCACCCCCAAACTTAGAGTTTTGGGTGTCTCTAGATAGACTAGCTACAATTTTCCTAATTTCTAGATCATCGAAATCCTGAAAATGGTCAATTTCTTCTTCTAGGTTATACTCAGGTGATGCATCCTCACTCATATTTAAAAGCTCTACGAGTTCATCTTCTTCTTCTAAGACTATTGTTTCTAAATCCTTGGACTCTAAAACAGTATTCTCAGGATAAACCCGTTCCTCTAAACCATTATCGACTTCGTAAACAGGAAATACTACATCGTCTAAAACAGTATCTCTAGTCAAATCTTCGTCCTTTTGAATAGGTGAATAATTGTTAAAATTATTAGGATCTCAACTGAAATAACTCTATTATTATAAAGCTCAATTGGAGTAGCAAATTCCTGATCACTATGCCTATTTATTTCAAATTCTTCATCAACATTATCCTCATCATAATTATTATTATAATAACATGAAAATGGTTGAACCTTATCTAAACAAGTAGCATTACCAATTCTAACCTCATCATCTTGATTATGTGAATAACTATCTTCATTCTTAAAGGTATTATTGGATACACTATATTGGAAATTCAAGTTATTTCGAGCAATACTTTCATTCTGCCTCTAACTCAAGTCTACGTGTCGACTCGACCTATCCTCTCAAGGGTCTCCTCCAAAGAAAGTTCCCTTAGTGTTGGATCTAAGTTTTGAGTTAATCTATTGAGGATATCTTCTAAAGATTTAGTCGTTGTTGCGGTCCTTTCGTCCATAACTACGTTATTTACCTCAGCCTAACTTACATGTTGATTCGGCTAACTTTTGTGTCGACTCGGCTAAACCCCCCGAGGGACTCTTCTAGAGAAGGAAGAGGAAATGTAGGATCATAATAACGATTACTTTTCAAAAGTTTGATTGTATCCTCTAGAGACGAAGAACTATTACTATAATCTTCTTGCTCGAATGACCGATGCACATGTGGATAGTAATTGGGCTCACCATGGTATGACCCATAACCTTCCAAAGGTTGGCGTTCCCAACCACTATTCACACTATGGTCATAAAAAGAGTGATGTCCATAATGTTCATTGGATATTCATATTCATTGTGATGGCTATTATAATACCAGTTTGACATCCTAACTCGCAAGGGAATTCTACACAAACACAAACAAGGCCGACTCGACCAAAACAAACCTACCGATTTCTAGCAAACAAAAAGCATGATGGCTCCACTTAGATTGTTTATATACCAGCCTTCTAATCCTTCGAAAGGGAATTCGTTATAACTGAAAGCAAACCCCTCTAGAATCAATCCGAGTTTAAGTAAGTTGAATAGAGGCGAGGAATCTTCGTGGAGCTTTGATACCCAAGGCCTCACCGCATTACAAGGCGGCGTAGCACGCATTCAACTCACGAAACCATCATGAACTTAGTATGCTTAAAGAGTAACCAATATTTTTCGAATGACTTTCCTATTAAGCTCGTTACCCTATCGGTCTCGTTCTATTCAAAATTTTAGGCTTAGGTTCGCGTTTGGTTTTGTTTTCCTAAAGGCGGGCAAAAAGAGAACGTGATGAAATCCGAACCCTTATCTTGTATGGCCACCCTTGCCCTTTACTAGGAAATTAAAACAAATGTATTCAAGACCTCAACATATATGCATACAAAATCATCCGGTAAACCCGGCTCGCAGGGGATTCGCGGTGTTTAGAATTTTACCTCCCGTTCCAGACGGGATGAACCGTTAAAGTCGACTCCGGCCACGACTCCTATGTCATGTATGAACCCGAGGGGCCGAGACGATATCGTAATCGCCGTCCTTCCCCGTGCGCTTTATATTTAAATAACCCTTCCTTAGGGTTTTGAAAAAAAATGTCCAATGTCCAAGTCCAAAGATAAAAAAAATAAAAATGTCCAAAAATAAAAGATTACAAAAATAATTACCTAATTACGTTTCTAAAAAAATAAAAAAAAATAATATACAAAATCTTCTACTCCTTTTGATTCCTCTTTTTTTTTCTTTGGCTTCGCTTTTGTTTTCACCGATTTCTCCCTTTTTCTTTAGCTCGGTTCCAAATCGAAAACAAATAAGAAATACCAAAAGGCGTAAAAAGAACAAAAATAATAAAAATAAAAATAAAACCTAAAACAAATCTATACACAAGTCCGTCGCGGACGCTAAAAATTGATGTGACTCAATAATGTTGTAGTAATAGGGGTTGTCGTTCACTCGCACTTGACGAGATTGATTTTAAGAATTAATAAAAGAAAATAAAAGAAAAATATATACAAATATTGTCACAGGATGAAGAGATGTCTTTGGGACTCGTGGATTCGGCCAAACTCATAACAAAAAAGGTTCAAATATTAATTCTGTTAACAATTATCGCTCAACAAATAAAAACATGGACTCTTATTTTTTCCAAGATAGATTCTCAAAAGATTGGTTGTAAATCCTAAGCATGATGTATCAAAACAATTAAGCTAAGCATACATCATCAAATTAAATGACAACCAATTAATTCAAATTATATTTCAATTAAAATTAATGCAAGTCTTAAAAAAGAATTAAATAATTTTACCCATGTATGAAATTCGTCTTCCTCCGTCGTCCCTGTAATGGGGGTCTAGTTCATCATGTTGGAAACACGCTCAAAATATGATTTTATTGCTCAAAGGTGCTTACAAATGATGAAAAGGAGGGATATCAAATAAACCAGAATTTGCAACGCATGAGAAGCGTTACAAACTACGCACATGTGTACGATAAATAGTAAATGTCATCACACGATTTCTTTAAGTCTCCTTCCAATCTACGACCCACAAACGCGAGTCGTTAACACCGTTGAAGAACGACGCTTTTGGGTCAGTCTGCTCTTCGTGTTCTTCAAATTATGCAAAGAGCGAGAAAGATATTCTCGCAACTTGATTCTCTCGACCGTGTGGTGCTCCAAACCCTCCCTAATCTCTCCATCCCCCCTCTAAGACTCCCATACATCGTTTATATACCCGTAAGCCTCAAGAATATCACGTAATAATGTCCATTATCTCTTCTTTCCTTCTCTCGCATTTCACGGAATATTTTCCCGTTATAATTCCTTCACGTGATTTTCCAAGTCGGGCACACTCCAAAGACGCTTCGCATCTGCCAAGTGGTGTTTTCCAACTCACGCCAAAACTCGTAGAACCACGGAAAGTCCGTGAATAACTCAAAATGTCTTCGAGATTAATGGAGAATATTTTCATGTACGAACACCCCGTTTCTCCCAAGCGTGATTATAGCCCAAGATAGACGATTCTAACAACATTACCAACCTTGTTTAGTGAAAACAGATATTCTCGAGTCGATCATAGCTATTTAATCTCCTTCACACGCCCAAAATTTTCACAAAAGAAATCTCGTGTCTTTACACAAACTTTCCCGCCAAAAATTAATTCAAATAGTGAAGAAGATGGTTTCCCCTTAACAACAAAAGGTGCGAATATCACTTGGGTACCCCTTAGCGATTAGGTTACCCTTATCCAATAGTGAGAGACCTGATAACACGTGTCCTCCGGTGCCTTTTAACACTTTTTTCGAGTTTCTAATTTTCCAAAAATGTTTATTCCCCAAAAATAGCTACACACACATAAAACACCATAATAAGTACGAAATCGAGTGCCAACAATATATAGTATTGAGATCAAATTAGACACAAAAATGTGTCTATCACTATCCTAACCATGTCTGCAAACTACATATATAAGTCGCTCTATGGACTTAAACAGGCGCCGCAGGCCTGGTTCTCTAAGCACAGTAATTATTTGCAGAAGTTAGCTAGGGTTTAAGGATCCATAGATGACAGTTCGTTGTTTATCTTGCAGACTGGTGCTTCCATTACTTACGTTCTGATTTATGATGATGACATTATTGTCACAGGGTACGATCCATATCAAATACAAAAACTAATTTCAGATATTGGTGAAGCTTTTGCCTTAAAAGATATGGGAGATTTGAGATATTTCTTGGGTGTTGAAGTTCTGAGGCATGATAATGAGTTAGGTTTGACTCAGAGGAAGTATGTAACTGATCTTCTTAAACGCACTAAACTAGATGGTGTAAAACCTGTATGCACTCCACTAAATCCTTATGCGAAAATACAAAAAGTTGGCACACAGAAATTTGATGATCCTACATTGTATCGTAGTGTTGTTGGTGCACTGCAATATTTACATCTCACAAGGCCGGACATCTCAGTGGCTGTAAATAAAGTTTGTCAGTACATGCATGAACCATATGTTGAACACTGGGAGTTAGTCAAATGGATTCTGCGATATCTGAAACATATTGTTGATTCTGGATTGCATCTGAAGCGTTCCAATAATTTTTCTCTTCAAGCATATTCGGACACAGACTGGGCTGGCAGCTTGTATGATCGGCATTCTACTAGTATCTACTGCATATATTATGGTGGAAACTTGATATCCTGGAGTGCGAGAAAACAAAAGACTATTTCAAAATCAAGCACTGAGGCTGAGTATCGAGGTGTTGCAATTGCAACTTCTGAATTGATATGGATACAGTCTTTGCTGAAGGAACTCAAAGTTTCTCATATTACTCCTATTATATGGTGTGATAATCTGGGAGCAACTTATCTCATTGCAAATCCGGTGTTTCATGCAACAACCAAACACATCGAAATCGACTATCACTTTGCAAATAAACAACTTCAAGTCAGATTCATTAGCTCCAGAGATCATCTAGCGGATATATTTACAAAGGGTTTGCCTACACCTAGATTTCAGATAATTCGAAGCAAGTTCCACATCCGTCAACTGAAGTACAACTTGAGGGGAGGTGTTAAGGATAACAGCTCACCAGCTAAAGACTCTCAACATCAAAAACAAGCACGCCGAGAATAATGCTACAAGACCGAGTATTTTGCAATAGTATTTAGGCTAGTTTTAAGTTCCTTCTGTTAGCTTTAGAATAACAATCTGTTAGATATTGAATATCCAGAAAGTTGTAACAAACTAGATGTGTTTTCCTTATTGATATAAATAACATCTCGACTCCACAAGTTAAGGTGTGGAAGTCATTCCCCCAGATCTATCTTTCTAACTGATATCATGTCCAGTTCTAAAAACATTGGTAAGTTAACTAAGGTCCTCTTTATCGAATGGTTCAAATATCATTTTCAGCTTTTGTTGGTCTTTGTAACTAAAAAAGTTAGTCCAAAAAAATAAAAAGAAAAACAAATGCCTATTTCATTTCCTTGCAGAATTCGTATGTCCTATTGGTGATCCATGTGGATAAAGTCTCGGGTCAACTATATCAGTGGCGACGGACTTGGTAGCTGTGAGCTTTCCTCTAGAAAACAAGTTATCTTATTTAAAAGAGGATTCGTGCATAATGTTATTCACATACTATCTCACAATCTTGGTGTTAAATTTGTCATAAAACTCAAACTCAAACGAACTTGAAGCTAATAATTTGGTGATATGTTCATTTTATAAAATTCTACATTCCTATTAAAAATAAGCACAATCTGAAATACCAAACCTCATCATATTCTTAATTTCAGCGGTTATTTTTGAACGCGCGATTGGGGGATATAAATTACTTCCCCCAACGCTAAGGGGTGTTTTCTATGGGAAAAAATACTAAAATACCCTTCCTTCAAAATAAAAATCAAAAAACTTAAAATCAAAAAAAAATAAATCATATCCCCCATTTCCATCTTCACTTCTTATTAATCTCTTTTAGGGTTATGGCTTTGAAACCTAAATATTCCCCATTCCCTTTCAAATTCTAAATTTTCCCCGGCCCATTCCCTTTCAAATTCTCTTCTCCTTCTATGCCGGCTCCTCACTTTGAAAAGGATTTTTTTTTTCATTCGGTAGTGATGAAGACCATGCCGGAAGTGATGAAGACATGCCGGAAGTGACGAAGACCATGCCGGTAGTGATGAAGACCATGCCGTAGGTGATGAAGACCATGCCGGTAGTGATGAATACTATGTCAGAATATTTTTTTTTACATCGCCGGAAGTGATGAATACCATGCCGGAATTGATGAAGACCATGCCGAAAAATGGTCTCGGCATGCTTGGTAACTAACATTCAATGTCGTAACTAAGTGCCGGCATGCTCGATAGAAATCTATCAATGCCGGTAGTCAAGTGGAAAAAAATGAATTTTCAGGATACTTTGTATCATGTGCCGGCAAAGAAATTCAAGCAACATACCATGCCTCGGTGAGAAGATCGATGCTCGAGAATTAACTGATGTGCGGCTTAGTGGAATGAAAACCAGTTAATTCTCGAGCAGATAATTCTCGAGCATGCCGGTACTACTACCCCCTAGCATGCCTGTACTGCTACTCCCTAGATAGAAGTACCCCCTAGATAACGGTCGGTAAAAAACAACTTTTGTGCCGACATAGTTTTTTGGTTGAATACTATGCCGGATTAAATTTCAAAATGGGGATAAGCTCGGTGCCGGCATGAACGTGGTATGAAAACCATGCCGGTATTGCTGCTTCCGGAATTGTATTCATACCACGTCCATGCCGGCACCAAGCTTTTTCAGCTGCAAAAATGGTGGATTCAAAGAAAAAAAATCAAATTTTCAACACCGGGAGTGCTTGGGAGTTCTTGTACAATCATCCTCCATTTTTACCAAAAAAAAAGGTCCCCTCTAAAATTTTTTCCCTCCTTCTACTCACACCTCACTCACCCAAATACAAATAAAATTCCTGGCGAGATTGGGGTATACCCATATTTATATGGACATGTGCCCTTACTATGGGGAGGCCAAATATGGGTGAAATTACTTTAGTGCACCTTAACCTTTATAATTCTAATTACCCTTAATTAGTTTTATTATTTTCATTTCATCTTCATTCTTCTCTTCTTCTTCTCCTCCATAACCATACCGACTCCTCTATCCCCCCCACCGAAACTCGTCGATTAATTCATTAACATCGTCAATTCGAAGACTCCGATTAATCTTCATCAATGAATCCGCCAAGAGCTAGGGAAAGTCGTATGAAAGACGCTAATAGAAAACCCAATCAATACAACCTCGGAATTGCAAAACTATTTCAACAAAAAATGAAGAAAAAACCAGTTGAAGAAGCAATTGAACCCGCTTAAAACAAAGAAATGGTGCGATTAAGAAAGTAAGGGCCTACTTAAACTCACTCCAGTACTTCAATTTCATGTTTGCATGTCAAATTAGGTCAGAAAAATCGATTATTTGATTTTCAGTTATTGTAGCCGGCAAGGTATTATGTTATCGACCTTGCCGGCTTTTCATAGTTAGGTTTTGGCCGGAAGGCTCTTAGGTTGAAGATGGTGTCGGCTGTTGAATACCTGTAACTGTTGCTTACGGGGCCGGCAAGTTATTCAACCTCAGACCCTGCCGGCGGAAGTTTTTTTTTGTTAGCCGGGTTGGTTATAAATTTTTACCTTGCCGGCTGTATTTCAAGTTTTTTTGTGTCTCCTGATGCCTTGAATTTTAAAAACCGGAATGGTATTTGGATAAAACCATGCCGGCGGGTTGTTAGCCGGCAATGTATGCGTAATGGACCTTGCCGACTGGTTTGGTGAAGAATCCTTGAACCTACTGTGTTCATATTTGTTATAAGCCGGCAGGTTATGTGAATCATACCCCGCCGGCTTATGTTTAGCCGGCATGCATTCCTTTATCGACCCTTCCGACTGTTATATAACCGGCAATGTTATATTTGTCGACCCTGCCGACTTATAATTTTGTTTCTTAATTGTTCTTGTTTAGGTTTCAAAAGGAAAAGAAGAAAGCTCTTAGTCCTCCTTCAAGACCTCCTCGTGTTGGTGAAAAACTCTTGACTTCAACACATCGAGGGGCATACGTTATGCCGGGAACGCTCAAGATCCGTGAACCGAATGATTCTGAACCACCATCGGAACCCAGTGATTAGACGAAGAGACTTCAAAGACCAATTAATTCCATCTGGTAGAAGAGGTGATGATGATGACGTTGATAAAAGAACTCCGGCTGCTAGAGGAGGTAACAATGATGATGATGATGGTGATCAAGACATGCCTAATGTTGGAGGAGGTAATGATGATGATGGTAATGGAGATAAAGATAAGGATATCGAAGAAGAAATTGTTGAAGAGTCAGTGGAAGAAGAAGAAAAAGAAGAAGAAGAAGAAGAAGAAGAAGAAGGAGATGGAGATGGAGATGGAGATGGAGAACAAACTCAATCTAATGTTCAACAAGTCGAAGCTTTAACTTCAACTGAAACCGGAAAGAAGAAGAGGGTGATCACTAAACCAGATGATTCCCATATGCCTCCCTCTACTTGATGGTTACACTGAAAAAAAGATGAGCCTCCAAGGGGGACCCCAAAAGATGGTTGCAATGTTCTTTTTAGATACAAAGGTTCATGGGCATGTACGATCCATAATACTATCGTAAGTAATCTCAATGCGTCTTTGTTTTTTATTTAAGTGTTCTTAAATTTGCGTCAAATTTTTGTATTTCTTTTCATTTTGTTTTTTGGTATTTAGGATCACAAGCATGTCGTCCGTCTCATGAGGCACCAAGCTTCATGTTCAGTGACTAAGACTTGGGATCTTGAGGATGAATGTGAGGAGCTAAAAGTGATTGTCAAGAACTCCGGGTTGTGGCCTGCGGTGGAGAGTTCGAATATTGAGCATGATAGAGTTACCGTATTCGCATTCTGTGAGAGGTTCTACGGAGAGACTGATACAATGTTATTCCAATTCGGTGAGATGGCGATAACTCCCGATGATGCTCATCAAATTCTAGGCCTAGAGATTGAGGGAAAAGCAGTCAGTGAGGGCTTCAATACTAAGTTTTCTTTCACGGATATTTACAAATTGAGCCAGAAATTGTTCGGTTGGAATCAGGTTTAGACGGAGTCTATGCTTGTGAAAAAGGAGGGTCTTCTAACCAAGAAGTTTAATCTAAAGCAGTTCAGGGACACATTATGTGACACCAAGAAAATCTTTGATAGGGAAGGAAGCGTGAACCCGGTGCGAATCAATGCTACCGCGTTAGCTTATTTTATATGAAATGTTCAAGCAAGCTGATACTGAAGTAAAGAGGGAAGAAAAAGCCAAGAGGGAAGCACAAGCCAAGATGAATGCTGACAAAAAGAGGGCTCATAGGGTCGTGGTGGTGAAGGTAGTAACACTGGTGGTGTTCCTAAATGGGGCCGTGGTCTTGGTGGTGAATGAATGCATTTCTAGTTCATTTCTTTATGTTGTCTTGGACAAATGTTAAGGTTAATGGTTGGACAAATGTTTTTTTAAGGTTTATGGGACATGTTTTCGTATTTTGGACAACAAGTGTTGCATTTCTAGTTGTTGAATGAATGGTTTGTTTAGCTACGTAAAGTTTCAATACTTATGCCGGCATGTTTTTTTTTAAGTTACACTGCCGACCAAACCAGGGACGGCAGGATTTTGAAGTGTCAGACTGCCGGCCCTGACAACAGAAAATGATTGCATACCAGGTTCGGCAAGGTAATCAGATCATTACCAAGCCGGCTGTTATGCAGCCGGCAATGTATTATGTTATAGAACATTCCGGCCATTTGTTGTAGAAAATACCTTCTCCTGATGCCTAAAATCATCATAAGGCCGGCATGGTGATAAATTAGGTTCCTTGCTGACCATATCATAGCCGGCAAGCTAGTGATCAAATACCGTTCCGACGGTTTAACAGAAAATTGGATAAACTCCTGATTCCTAAAAGTCATAAGATCGACATGGTAAGAAAATTTATACCTTGTCGACCATATTATAGCCGGCAGGAAAATATCAAAATACATTGTCGGCGGATACACAAAAGAAAATGTTTTCCTGATGCCTAAAAGTCATATGGACGGCATGGTAAGAAACTTCCCACCCTGCCGGCCATACGTAGTCGGCATATTGAGGGGAAAAAGCTCGCCGGCGAATTCAAAATTCAAATTTTTTGCAAGTACAGTTTCATTTATTGACTTGTACTTGGGCACTATAACGGCCAAATTTGGCCACCATCCAATAAATACACTACTTATCTCTACAAAACAACACATAATTATTTGCATATACTCTCCAAATATCATACCATCATACACTCCATCTAACTCACCTAATACCTCTACAAATAACAATGGCATCATTTGATTCAAATGAAGATTTGGCAATCACCAAAGCTTGGTATGCGGAAACTGGAGTTAGAAGGCAGTCCTCTGTAAGGGTGGATGCCGTAACCTTTTGGGCTAAGGTATACAACAAATATAGGCAAGAGTTTGGGAATCCAAATGGAAGAAGTGTTCTACAAATTCAAAAACAAAGTTATAGAAAAAGCGATACTTGCTTTTTCTGCTATCCAAAAACCGATTTTTAACGCTAGCCACTTTGGATTGTCCGTTGAACAATTTGTAAGTATTTTTTTGGTTTATTTTACGTGATCTATGTTGTTTGATCTTCCTACTAAACACCACTAACAAAGTAAGTTTGTTTTTTGTTTTTGTAGCATGAAGTCGTCAAAGCGCGCTACTTGGAGGAAAAGGGGGAAGCATTCGCATTCGATGCGAGCTATGAATTCATGGTATCCAAAATTACCGAGTATGCTCCAGACCTCATGTCGGATGAATGAGACTCGGATTCCTCCGACGAAGATTGATGGTTTTGGTGTAGGTTTTGTGGGTAGATCTCTATGTAAACCCTCACGAGACTATAACTCGTCCACTAGGGTAGCCTAGGGGTTCAAAGTTTGATGCACATGCTAAGTGCATTCGTTTTTCCGTCGACAAGGAGTTAGGTTTTATGTTTCAATCAATGTAGTAACCAAAATTACATGAATAAAGTGAATTACATCTTCCCATATTCTGTTTTCTGTTTGGTATAAGTACAGGTCGGCAGGGTTAGAAATCCTTAAGATGTCGGCTTTAAGTTAGCCGGCAGTATTATTAATTATGTGCATGCCGACTATAATATAGTCGGCATGGTAGGGAATATTTACATGTCGACCGTTAGATTGCTGGCCCAAGATAGTCGGCATATTCTTCATTCAAAGACCCTTCCGGCCGAAAAATGGTCGGCGTTTTCTGCATCCAAGGACCATGACGGCGATATATAGCTGGCACTTTATTCAAACGTCTACCTTGCCGACCTTTGACATTTTAATCTAAACTCAATTAATTAAGCTAATCAGATTTTAAGTTAATCAGTTTTTTAGTAAATTAAACAAGGGTATATTAGCCATTTTAAAAATATTTGGTTAAGGGGTGACCTCTTTTACTTCAAAATGACCATATTTTGTCTCATTTGGTATACCCTAATTAATCTGGGTATACCCCAATCAAGCCAGGATAAAAATACACACTAATCATTTATCAAATAATCTTATGAATTTACTAATTATAATTAATCACTAAACCTGATTAGTGAGGGGTAGATTAGGTATTAGGTAAAATACTTAGATAAGGGGTGACCCTGATTTGATATTTGGATCCAGGTTTTGTCCTTTTCCTTTATTCCCCAATTAGTTTTAGTATCCCCCAATCGCGCATTCTTATTTGTCAACAATTAATTCCCAAAAACCAATTTTGAAGTGGTAGATGGTGTTACATGTCTCAGATTTTTGACGAATAACGCGTGTGCGCTGCTTGTGTATTTATTCTTAGATTTTTAACATGTAATTTTTAGGGGCGACCCTGAAAGAATTAGGGGCGACTAATAAAAAAAAATAGGGTCACCCAAACCTAAAATCAACCCACCCCTTATCTCCCGTTTTAATAATGGCGATTCTATCCTTAATAGTCGATAGTTAAATTTACAATCATGAGAAATTTGTTATATAGAGGTATTTATTTTTTGTTTTTTATTTTGAACCCCATGAACAACCCAGAATCGGTAGATAATGGAGTACCATATCTACCAATTGTAAAATACTGAGCCAAAATATATCTATAATCGGTAGAAAATGACATTTAATTGGCTTCTGATTACAATATAGCCTCAAAATTGGATTGTGCCAAAATCCTTACATTTTCGAATTCTCTACACAAACATAATCAGTAGTAAATGAAGCTTATTTAACTTCCGATTACAATCGGTAGTAAATAAACTAACATAATCGGTAGTAAATAAAGTTCATTTAACTTCCCGATTACAAAGTAGACCCAAAATTATATTTTGCTAAAATCCTTAAACTTTCCAACTCTCCACACAAACATAATCGGTAGTTTCGTGATGTTCATAATCTAACATTTGTTATAGTAGCCCCAAATTTATAAATTTCAAAAAACCAATGGAATTTTGAATTTCTCTGTTTTCATTATCGGTAGTTTCGTGATGTTTAATATCTACCGATTGTACAATCGGTAGTTTCGTGATGTTCATTATCTACCGATTGTGGTAATAGCCCCAATTTCAAAATTTTCAAAAACCAATAGACTTTTGAATTTCTCTATTTTTACAATTGGTAGTTTCGTGATGTTTTTATTATCTACCGATTTTACAATCGGTAGTTTCTTGACCATCTCACTATCAACTGATTGTGGTAGTAGCCCCCAATCTAATTTCTTCAAAACTGACGAAATTTCAAATTTCTGAACTTTCACAATCAGTAGTATATTAGTGATGTTCATTTTCTACCAATTGTGATAGTATCCCCATATATTCAATTTTGCAAAACAAATGAAACTTCGAGTTTCTCTACTTTCACAGTCAGTAGTTTTGTTATGTTTATTATCTACCGATTCTGATAGTAGTACTAGTACCACCGCTTCCACGGTGGGAGGGCCGACCGAAGAACTTGACGACACAATACCACTATGTGATTGCACGGATTCAGATTTCTAAAGAAGAAAAAAAATCTGGTATGAACTTGGTTTATGATGAAGATTTTGATATTTTTTTGTCTGTTGTTGCTGATGATGATGGAGACGATAAAGATGAGTTGCTGATGATGATGAAAAAGATGAAGATGACGAAGTTCATTTCTGGAATGAACTCTGGTTTGTGATAAAGATTTTGATGTTTTTTCGCATGTTGTTGCTGATGATGATGGAGAAGATGAAGATGAGTTGTCGCTGCTGATGAAGAAGATGAAGATGACGAAGTTCATTTCAAATGAACTCTGGTTTGTGATGAAGATTTTGTTGTTTTTTCGTCTCTGTTGTTGCTGATGATAATGGAGACGGTGAAGATGATGAAGATGAGTTGTTGTTGCTGATGAGGAAGATGAAGATGACAAAGTTCATCTCTGGAATGAACTCTGTTTCTTCTTTCTCTGTTGTTGTTGAAGATTTGGGTTCATGTAAAGAATGAACTCTGTTTTTAGATCTTGAATTACTAGGTTTTCTTGAAAAGAATGAACTCGTGTTGAAGATAAACTCTGTTTTTTAGTAGGTGTTCATGTAAAGAATGAACTCGTGTTGAAGATGAACTCGTGTTGAATTACTAGGTGTTCATTTGAAGGAATGAACTCCGCACAAAAAATAAGTAGGAAATTTAGTTTAATTTTATTAGGAGTTCATTTGAAGGAATGAACTCCTGAGTTCATCAGACAGAATGAAGTGCTACAAAAAATAAGTTGGAAATTTAGTTTGGTTTTTATTAGGTGTTCATTTAAAGGAATGAACTCCGGAGTTCCTCAGACAGAATGAAATATTACAAAAAATAAGTAGGAATTATCACGGAAGGGTACTTTGGTCCATAATTATGGACCAAATGGAAAAAAGTGATTTCTGAAATGACCAAATTGACTTGAGACCACTTAGAAAATGACCAAAAAAAAAGTGATATTTTTCCCTTATCAATTTTTTAGTCCCCACTCCCCTGTCGGTCTGTCGAGTACTTTATACATACATTAGAAAAACAATGGAAAAAACTGCTTCTTATAAATGTTTTACTCAGATATCTAAACTCAACAAAGATTTTTACTCAGAGTAAACCATAACTGTTGTAAATCTCGTACTTTTCTGATTCATTCCACATCAAACACATAGCAGTTTAGGAATTTATTGATGGGTATCAATTGAAATTGTTTCAATTTTTGAGCATACTTTTGTTACAAAAGGGATTTCACAATTCTATTAACCTGAACTGGGGTGTTTCTGAGAAATTTTCAATTATTGCTGTTTGCCATTAATAGATGTTTGAGAATAAATTTGAAATTCACAAAAGTGCAGATAAGGTGTTTGAAGAAATGTCTAAAGGAAGTTATTCAGTACACACATTTAGTAATTTGAAAGTTATAGAGACAGAAACAGTGCAATTTGTTAAGAAGAAAATGGCGCAAGACCGAGTACAAGTAAGCGTAAAAACAATGAATTTGTAGCCTACGCAAGTACGTATTGTTGCATCTATGTCAGTTTTACTTTTGTTGCATTTATCCAACATGATGAAGAACAAAATTATTCTATGAATACAGGTTTCAGTGTTCATATGCTGCTGATATATATGTTTACTAAGAAATGATGTGATAGGAATGATTATCTAGCTCCCATTGTTAGATGTGTGGCATTGACAGGGGTTTGAGTTTCGCATAGGTATGCTTGTTGTTGCCTGGGGTTTCCATGTAAAGCACCCATTCCAATTGTTTACCAATTGTTTGTTGCTATAGCCATGGAATGCTAAACTTCGGTTGAAGTTGTGTATTATAGGATGTTGTGGCACATGCCTGCAGCTTTAAAATATAAGCAGCAGGTGGGTAGAGAGTGCTTTTTCAATAGTAAACGATAGAGCTAATAACAATATTTTAATTTGGTTTTGGCAATTAAATATAGGCAGGTTTTGTCCCATTTCCTCCATTGACTTTGGCATTGGAATTAAATCAAACTCACTTCTTCTTCCTCGAATAATTGTCTTCTAGATCTTCCTGTTTTGAACAATGAAGTCAATATTGATTGTGATGTTAATCATCACAATAACTGGTATCCATGGCTACAGCACATTCTCAATAAAAGAAGCTAGTATCCGAGACATCCAACAAGCGTTCACAGAAAACAAGCTAACCTCAAGATGGCTAGTGGAGTTCTACATCCAGGAGATTGAAAACCTCAATCATCTTCTTCATGCAATAATTGAGGTGAACCCAGATGTACTGCATCTAGCGGACAAGGCCGACAGAGAGCGGAGGAGGTATAACAGGAGGGACTGCTCACATAGAAACATTAGTAGAAGAGGATCTTTGGGTTTTGAATTAGGGGAGCTTCATGGGATTCCTGTCCTTGTTAAGGACACCATATCCACAAAAGACAAACTAAATACAACTGCCGGCTCTTTTGCACTACTAGGATCTGTGGTTCCTCGTGATGCTGGGACAGTGAGAAAGTTGCGAAGATCAGGAGCGTTGATATTGGGGAAGGCTAGCCTCAGCGAGTGGGCACACGTCCGTTCTTTTAGTATTCCTAATGGTTGGTCTGCACGAGGTGGACAAGGCAAGGTGCGTAGTAGTAAGAGTAAGTTAAGGTCTTCTCTACTCTATGGTTCAGCTTTTGCTGGTCTTTGTAGCTCAAAATGATAAGGAAAAAAAGTACGTGTTTTGTTTGTTGCAGAATCCGTATGTTTTATCGGCTGATCCATGTGGATCGAGCAGTGGATCGGCTATTGCAGTAGCAGCGAACATGGCGTCAGTGAGTTTGGGTACAGAAACGGATGGGTCCATTTTATGCCCAGCAAGTTATAACTCAGTGGTTGGGATCAAACCTACAGTTGGACTCACCAGTCGTGCTGGAGTAGTCCCAGTTTCTCCAAGGCAGGATACCATCGGGTAGGTGCACTTGTGAATGACATTTTTATCTTCATTGTTGTCGCTAGTTGGATATGTTTCAAATTTGTATTTCTCTGCAATTCATGATAGAAAACAATGTCAGGCAATGATACAACAGGCAAAGTAAAGTTAGTCAAATGATTGTGTTATAACATGAATCCTGTCCTGTGTCACTGTGTGTGCAGACCTATTTGCAGAACGGTAACAGATGCTGTATACGTACTGGATGCAATCGTAGGTTTTGATTCACTAGATCGTGAAGCAACAAGAGAAGCAACAAGGTTTATACCAGCTGGTGGTTACAAACAATTTCTCAAAAAGGATGGTCTCAAAGGGAAAAGATTAGGAATAGTCAGGAATCCCTTCTTCAATTTCGCTAATGGGTCAAACCTCTACCAAGTTTTCGAGGATCATATCGACACGCTGAGGTATATTCTAAGCTACCTATGAATGTTCTTTGACTCTATTCGACCTCCATTAGTTAGTTACAAAATTTAAACTGACACTGCATTGTTAAATTTGGTAAAATTAAAGGCGAGGTGGAGCAGATATAGTGGATAACCTGGATATTGAAAATGTCAGTGTAATTCTTAATCCGATGCAAAGTGGAGAATTCACCGCATTGCTAGCCGAGTTCAAGCAGTCTTTGAATGTGTACTTGAAAGAACTGATAGTTTCTCCAGTCAGGTCTTTAGCTGATGTAATCGCCTTCAACAAGAAAAATCCTCATTTGGTAAGTATTTCTTACTGCTCAAAGAAAAAATGAGATAGTTTAACAAAATATCTGATGAACTTTTAAGGAAAATTGACATTCTACTGCATTCTGTACTCTTCAGGAAAAGATGGATGTCTTTGATCAAGATGTGCTTGTAATGTCTGAGAGTACAAGCGGAATGGGAAAGGATCAAAGAGATGCCGTGGAGAAGTTAGAGAAACTGTCAAGAGATGGGTTCATGAGAATGATGATGGAGAATAAATTAGATGCAATGGTGTCTCCAGGTTGGAGTGCTGCTTCTGTGCTTGCCATTGGAGGATACCCTGGTATTAGCGTTCCAGCAGGGTATGATGATAACGGAACACCTGTAGGGATCTGTTTTGGTGGGCTAAGAGGTTCAGAAGCAACGCTCATTGAGATAGCTTACTCTTTTGAACAAATCACAATGGTTAGGAAACCGCCCTCCTTTAAAACCTCTAAAACTTAGTAAAGGGCGTGTTATTTGAGTCAAAATTCCAGTATATATACTTGCCTCTGGATTGTTGTTCTAAAAATTATTTGGAAATGATTTTTAAGTAAAGTGAGTACAAGGCATTTTTATTGTAACTGCTTTATCGTCATTAGCCTGTGCAATTTGCAGAATGTTGTTCTTAATATTTTTGAATTGCTCAAAGCTCAAATCATTCGATTCAAGCTGTTCTGCAATGCCAGATTTAGATCTCTGAAATATCTGAATCACCAGCACAGAACTGATGGTCACTGAGTTCTCTATCCAAGGCAATTCTGGATTCCAATTTTCTTTATCCCCTAATCACCTAGGCACCACAAGTAGCTAGTTGCTATAAGATTGTCACTTAATCCCCTCACCTCATCTAGGCACTATTTCCCGTATGCACGCGGAAATGTTTATAACATTCCCCACAATTCCAAAAATGAACCGAGTTCATTCGGATGCTGAACACAAAGCCAACGCATGCTGCTGCTCTATCAAAAGTTCGTGTGCGCGAAACACACAAGCTCCTCCAAAGAAAGCTCCCGTCGGCAAAGACATGCTAGCCACCTCTTCCAAAGATAATGTAGGCCTAAACGCATTAGCGTATTGTGAGTGCAACAAGATCTCTCTCAGACAGAAGCTAGCATGTTTCCACCAGAAAGTTTTTTTTGTTTGGAGGAGCTAGTGTTTTGGCCTAGAGGAACTTTCTCCGCCTTAGAGAGGGCACAAGAAGTTGTTAGCTAGAAGACTTGACAGAACATGGAAGTAGTTAGTCGAGGTGTTTATTATTTTTATAGAGAGTGTGAGTGAATATATGTGTGTATGCTGCACCCAATGGCCCAACGGTCTATGGAGCATTGGCGTGCAAATTATTTGGTTGGTTGGTCATGCACATCTAAACAGCTGGTATATGGAGCATTGGAGTGCACATTATTTGGTAGGTTGGTCATGCACATCTGCACAGCTAAATAAGACGAAAGCAAAATGATCATGGAATTCTCTTGATCACAATTTTGCTCACCACGCCAAAGTGCTTGATACAGTTCCAAGCTAGCTAACACGTACCTAATCGTGAAATTGCATTGATGAAAGAAGCTTTTCAAAGGTAGCTACCATCACAGAAATGGAATCATGACCTAGGAGAGAATCAGAAATAGTCACCTTGTTTGTGTTTTCCCGACTCACCCGAGTCGTCTGAATCTGACTCGTCTAGATTTGATTGATATTACCTGACTCATGTGGATCTGATTCAATATGTTTGTTTTTGGAATTATATCTGACTCATCTGACTCAAAAATATGTGAGTCAGTGGCTTGGTCTCATTTATTCACTGATTCAAATGGGTCTAAATTAGGAGTTAGGTCTGAGTCAGATCTGACTCAAAATAAAAAACAAATGGTCTGACATCTGACTCGAACAGGGTCAGGGGCCGAATCAGATTCATCCGCCGAGTTAGTAAAAAAACAAACACAGAATAAGAGGCCGGGTTTGGACTGGTTTGCTCAACACGTTTTGTTTGTAGGGATTAGTATAAATGTGAAATCAGCCGCAGAACATGGATCGAGTGTTAGGGTTCAGGGTTGTTCTAAAATTGAGGAGATCGGTAGAGGCAAAATACCTGCCACTTGTTTCAGATCAATTCTTAATCTTGCGTAACGATGCAAACTGAAACAACCTATTCTTTTGCTGGTTATAGTCTTCAACTGTTGCAAGCATCCTATGGAGAAGAAGATGCCTCCTCTGTGAGTTCTGTCGAATATTGTTACTCAGAAGAAGAACATTATTGTTCAAGAGATTACATAGATAAAGACGATGTAGATGAAGAACCATCAATATATGATCTGGCTCTGAAGTACTCTGTGAAACTGATCTCTGACTCGGAGTCGGAAGATCGAAACAAGCCTGATATGCATGGTGAGGCTATAAGTTTTAATATATATATATATACGTAATTTAGGATCGTTGAACTTCATGACAATCACACAATAATAACAAAAGAATGGTTTATGAGGAATACCTGGTAAAGTTAATCCAACGTAAGAATGGTTTATGAGGAATACCCGGTAAAGTTAATCCGTGGTACATCACCGATCATCTTACTGCAGCCATTACCTTGTGGAGTTCTTGGTTTCTCCTTCTTGACCTCATACATTATGAATAGGAAAATTCTCGAACCCAATAGTGATGGATATTGGGTTCCTTTTATAGGTAGAAGGATGACCAAGTTCCTAGGGTTTAATACTGACATTAAATCTCGACCGTCCATCAAAGAAGAGATATTAAGAATAATAATCCCATAAAGGAAATCGAACATTAGTATAGCAATAATCTAGATTACCAAGATTATTACATGGGCCCAAGGAAATATTTTTTTAGTCATACAAAAATATTCTTACATTCTCCCATTGGTACATGTGACAATCAATTTAATGGTTAATCATAGAAAACATAAGTGCGCATAATTACTATGCAATAATCTAAAAAAAATATTTTGATTGGGATATCATATGTTCCCTTCCATGTACCACAACACAAATAACTTACTTAACTAGGCCTTAAATTGGGATATCATAATGGTCCAGTAATGTCTTCAAAAGAAAGACAATTTTTGTTAACATTCATCCATTCATATAAGTGTATACTAAACATGGATACAGAAATAATTCAGAATGACATTAATAAGAGCACAATAAGTGTTCATAAATAAGCACATAAATTAGCTGAATTCAATAATCAATTACTCCCACATACCTAAGATTTTAATCTTTTCTTAACGGATCTTAAAAGGTAAATGTTCAATAAGTGCATCTCCGAATGCAATTGTGCTTAAGTGATACATGAACAACTATTGTTTCTGAATTTCTTGATTCATGCATATATACTCAAGGTTCATGTGTTTTGTTCCTTTTGTAACATATCGTGCTTTAATGCTGCGAAACTAAGACGATAAATTTCAGCAATGTAGAGACAAACCTTAAGTCTCTGACTCTCGCAGACATAAATTCTCAAACTTAATTGTGGGACTAGTATTAACGGATTCTCCTTTATAGAATCCTCATATGCACCAAAATTAAAGTTTGAAAAACTTAGTCAACGTTAACTGAGTTGGATAACTAAGTGTAAGACATAAATCAAGATTAGTACCTCAAAATTCTTGATAGCTTTTCCGTTATTTGTTCTTCGATCCAGGCATTTAGCTAACATATATAACAACTTTTAATATGTTCCATATCAGAATTAAGACACAATGAAGATTAAATGTCTATCTTATATCCAATATGAAACAAAATTTGCTAATATTTTTATTATCTCAAAATTCTTCGAGTATAAGATATACGCTTTACATGAGAGCTTTGGTAATTCAAATGATATGTGCATATCACATGGTAAGGTTCATTGACATCCTTTATTTCGAAAAATATAGAGACACACATAAAGTCAAGATCACTACTCGCAGGTAGTAAGTCTTAACATAAAATACTAAGAGTATGAACTTCTCCCACTGATCTTGAGGCATATGCATGGATCTATAGTAATTTCTTCAAAACCAAATAACATTAATGGTCTTGTTGAATTTTAGATATGCAATATTCATGAGGCTTGCTTAATTTCATACTTTGATTTCTTAAGATTGTTGTAGGCTACGTGTTCCTGTCTTTATATATAAGGCAGAGCCTTCTTATTGGCACACGTAAAATTTCTTAAAATTTATCATTAGTAAAGGCTATTTTCACATTTGAGTAATGCAACTCTTAATTCATACTTAGCGACTAATAATACTATGATAATTATGAATAAGTCTTTCTTTGACACGAGAGAAAAACTTATATATAATCAATGCATCGTTTCAGAGTAAAATCTTTGGCAATAAGTTTTTCTTTATACGGCTAGGTCAGAAAGACCCACTTTCATACAACTGACTTGTGTCTTTCGAGCAATTAAACAATATCCGAGACTTGACTTTCAACCATTGATTTTCGCTCACATAGGATCAATCCATTAATCAAAATTATTACACATAATATTTGTGAACCGGAAATCGAGTCTTTGCCATTCTATATCAAAATGAAATAAATTCTTGTAAGCAAATCACTAAAACAACATGAATAACTTTCTTTCAATCTCTTTTGAGACCTTCTTAATGCTGGTTCATGTTGTTATCAAAAAATTTCTTTATTGATAGTAATTATATTATGGAGTAATATTGGATCAGTAATTTGTGGTCTTTCATTATCTAACATTCCGACAATGAGAAGATTCACATATCTGTAAAAATCTTAGATAAAGGGATCATTATCATGACTTCTTAATTGAACAGATATATCCACGTGATCCCACTGATTATTCCATCATTAATGAATTTATATTTTCGATTTCAATAAATCTCATACTACGGTTAGAAAATTAATGAACACCATTTGGATTATTTAGGAAAACCAATGAACCAGTAATAGTTTTCAAATCCAATTTTCATTCTTGGGAATGTAAGCCCTCACCTCCTACTGAACAACATTAACTTAAAGGTGATTTAAACTAGGTTTCCAGCCTTTCTAGTCCAAAGTGTGTCTTTGAAACTGCTTTAATGGAAATCTATTTAAATTACACAGTTGCATAAATAACAAACATTCACAAATGTATAGCCATTATGCAAGGTTCGTCATGCTTATAACCATTTTCATAAAAGTATGATTTAGCCCTTTGATATACACCATTATGCCAAGGATAAGTTGGCATTGTCTATTGAGCAACAATTCCAAACTTTTGAAGATATTATGCAAAAGATTTTGGGTAATATCCTATTTTGTCATACCTTTCACAATATTCACCACCTTTGTCAGACTTTATGATTTTTCACTTTATGTATAATTGCCTCTCAATTCAATAATGAATTTTCGATAAAACATCCATGGATTGAGATCATAATGCAATCGATAGATTTACACAATAACGTGAAAAATCATCAGGTGATAAACAATTTTATCTTCCAAATATTGGACCATTAAAAGTCTACAAAATAATCATAATCTAAAATTAATAAGAAAAACAAAGATGAAATTTATAATAGAGATAAATGACAATTAAGCTTACAATAGTTACATACCTTCAATAAGATTCTCTTGTGGGTAAAACCTTATCAAAGAACAATGTGAGACATGAAAAAAACATCAGGCCACATTATGTTTGAATAATACCACAACTAGAGTCACCTGTGGGAGAATCTCGTCCTATCATGTATTAACTAACTCAAATAATACTAATGTTCAACCCAATACACCGGAATAATAGTCACCTGTGGGTAGTTATTATTTTACATGTATATGAAACATTTAGATAACCTTCATGCTTGTTTAAACATGTGAACCAAAAACTACTTGTGAGCAGCATTGTTCTAATCGTTAAATCAAACTAAAAGGACTCAAAATATACAATAGTTTCAAGATAAGAGTTTAGTATCACTGTGGTGATAACTAAACAATCCAACAAATATGTACAATTGCAAATATCACACTAACTTTTCTTGTGATATTGCACAGTCCCACTCAATAATATAGACATACTTGATCTGATCATAAAAATTAGTCGATTATAAACAATTATGAGTAGCCCTAAAACATTAATCACAAAATTTATCCAAAAGCATGTCATATAGAAAATACGAAAACATTAACCCGGCCCCTAAATTGAAAAATATCCAAACATGGCGAACATTTCTTAATCCAAAATTGAGCGTTAAGCAAGTCTATAATGAAATTCATTGAAGAAAAATTCTTTGATACATCACTAGTTTAATTTGACGCAAGTTTGAAAAATCGTGATGAATAACGCATAAAATGTCGATAAAATAAAAGGTGTTAGAATATGCAATGAATATCATACATTTTCACAAATATGAAGGAATTTATCCAAAAATAAAACCTTAATTTCTATAGAAGATGCAATAAGTTTTGGATAATAAAAATAGTCATGAAATTTTAAAAAATCCATAATAGGCTACTTAATTTGTTAATGAGTTAATTAAAGTAAATTTTCTTTTATGCATTTGATAAGAAATAATGAAAAATTAAGCAGAATTTACTTAATCATGATCTTTACTGTTATGTCTAGTAAATGCGGTCTAATTGGCACTCAAGTTAGAAAATGTGGAGAAATGATACTAGACACTCATTAAACGAAAAAAAATGATTCAGATCCATAATGTATAACCAAAAATCATATCCTTAAGGGTCTTCTTAAACATGTGAATTCGAATCACCTGTGGGCAATTGTTGTTCTAATATATTTAAGCAAAACAATATTATAAGCACTTTGGCTATGGCTAAAAAATTATTTGAAATCACTGTGGTGATTGCCAAACAACTTAACAATAATGTTATTAATATAATAATTCAATAATAGCTAAACCCACCTTTACGGTTTGGCGAATTCGTGCTTACAATAACATTATGATTATTGCTAAGATAAATTAATGATTATTACTAAGATAAATTAAAATACTCTAGTATCACTGTGGTGATAGCTAAAGAGTCTCGACATAATGATCTTAGGACAATAATCTCATACAATAAAAGAGACCAATATTGTGAGAAAAAAGGCATACCAATAATGCACACTCACGTAAACCATATCATAACTCACGTACAAACTTAGTAGTGACAAAAATGGTTTTGGTTATAAAAATCTGTAATAAATCACATATCATAATGCGTCGATAATTTTAATGCATATAAATTATTTTCAACTATAAAAATCTGTAATGAAAACCTTTGATAAAAATGTGGTATAGGTTACACATTAATAATTTCGATAAAGCGGAAACATATTAGTTGGTGTACATTTATTTAGGTGTTGATGGTGGCTTTTAACTTAGGGGTAAAGTCGTAAAACCCTAGTCGACAAAGGACGTCACGTAACTTGAGTAATAATGTCCAAACCAAGCACATTTATTGAACCCTTTAATTTGTCTCAGAAAATTACCAGGGTACCTTTTTTTTTTAATGCTAATTAGGGTTTCGACAAGCCAAAATCCTAATTCTCACACCGCACGTGCCAATGGCTCATCATGCCAGCCACATCCTACCGCGCCAAGGTATGCCAACCATGCTAGTCGCACACTTGTGCCAATGGCTCATCATGCCAGCCAAATCCTACCGCGCCAAGGCATGCCAACCATGCTAGCCACACCCTTGTGCCAATGGCAAACCATGCCAGCCACGCTCACCACGCAAAGTCGTGCCAACCATGCTAGTCGCACCCTTGTGCCAATGGCAAACCGTGTCAGCCACACCTACCGCGCCAAGGCATGCCAACCATGCCAGCCGCACCTACCAAACCCTTGGCCCCACATGCCAAGCCAAACCGCGCCTTGCCTTGGCCCTAGCCATGCTAGTCGCGCCATGCGCCAACGGCATGTCAAACCCTTGGCCCCACCATGCCAAGCCAAACCGCACCTTGCCTTGGCCCTAGCCGTGCTAGCCGAGACATGTGCCAACGGCATGCCAAACCCTTGGCCCCACATACCAAGCCAAACCGCACCTTGCCTTGGCCCTAGCCTTGCTAGCCGAACCATGCGCCCATGGCATGCCAAGCCCTTGGCCCCGCCATGCCAAGCCAAACCATTCACGCCAAACCCTTGGCCCCACATGCCAAGCCAAACCGCACCTTTCCTTGGCCCTAGCCATGCTAGCCGCACCATGCGCCCATGGCATGCCAAGCCCTTGGCCCCGCCATGCCAAGCCAAACTATTCACGCCAAACCCTTGGCCCCACATGCCAAGCCAAACCGCACCTTGGCTTGGCCCTAGCCGTGCTAGCCGCACCATGTGCTAACAGCATGCTAAGCCCTTGGCCCCACATGCCAAACACACCTAGCCAAGCCACTATGCTGGCCTTCCCTACGCGTCTACCAAAAAAGAAGGCGTGCGGCGATCCACGGTTCCCCTTCAATCCTAGGAGCAAATCCTAGCCATCCAAGGTTACCAGACGACACATGGTAACCTTTGGTCCGAAAACCTAAGTTTGGCCACTCCAAACCATGACATGACAACGGCATGCCAACCTAGTCGCGCCACCATGCTGGCGTTCCCTACGCGGCTACCAAAAACGAAGGCGTGCGACGATCCACGGTCCCCCTTGAATCCCAAGAGTAAATCCTAGCCATCCAAGGTTACCAGACGACGCATGGTAACCTTTGGACCGAAAACCTAAGTTTGTCCACGCCAAACCATGTCATGCCAACGGCATGCCAACCTAGCCGCGCCACCATGCTGTCCTTCCCTACGCGGCTACCAAAAACGAAGGCGTGCGATGATCCACGGTCCCCCTTCAATCCCAGGAGCAAATCCTAGCCATCCAAGTTTACCAGACGAGACATGGTAACCTTTGGCCCGAAAACCTAAGTTTGGCCATGCCAACAGCATGCCAACCTAGCCGCGCCACCATGCTGGCCTTCCCTACGCGGCTACCAAAACGAAAGTGTGCAACGATCAACGGCAATCTTTCCTCTTGAGATGCAAAATCTCGACCGTCGAAGGTCACCAAGCTATCAAGTCTCCCTAGTGCGACTTGCCAGGCAACAACAACATGCTACATGTTTTCCATAAAAATATTCAAGACATCAACACATATCACAAACTGGGGGATCCTCTTTGGGTATTGGTTTGGCGGTTTACTGCGCGCGGCGTACACTACGCCCGTCATAAGGAAGTGTCATAAGGATGAGGCAGTTAGTAAATACAGGGAGTTAATGGTGAAACGTTCTTTTTATGGAACATCAATTCCATGCGTTAACGGTTTTATGGAACATCAATTCCATGCGTTAACATTACCACCTCCTCCTATTTATTCACCCATTTTTCCATTCCTTAATGAGAACCGAGTACGTTTCACTTCGACTTGTATAAATAGGTCTTACCTATTTCCACCGAACGAAAAGTTCAGTGAGGAGCATACACCACTCAGAAAACGTTTGCTAACTTTCCCATCTGTTAGCTTCCCACTTTCTGATACAAGTCGTAACACAACTACTCTTCCAGAATCAACTATTCTGGTCTCATCACTTTCCTTGCTTCCCTCCCCAAAACCAGCCATTCTCCTCCACTTTGTGACCGAAGCAAGTCTGGAATGGCCATTTCTTGGTTTAGGCCGGACTTGTACAGATTGATCTCTCGAATCTAAAGTACTCCCTTGCAGTACATTGTTTAGGGTTTAAATCCGTTTCTCACCCACACACCGAAATTACCGAAATCTATAGAAATTATTTTCACCCTCAAACAATTGGCGACCACAGTGGGAGGTCAATCTATCGGTTGCAATATTGATTTCCAAATTCCGATATCACCTTTCTCTTACAATTCCAACATGGTGGAACTCAGATCCGGATCAACTACTGAGAACACCAACGCAGAATCTGTCCCTGGTGTTAACGCTACTTCCAACAACATCACTACGCCATCTACTGACCCCAGTAGCACCAAAATCACACCTTCGGGTGTAACGACGCCGATCACCAGGTCCAGAGCCGCTGGTACCTCTAACGTCCCTGCACAAATCGCTAATCCTGGCAGTACTGAAAGCGCTCCTTCAGGTGTAACACCGCCAGTCACCAGGGCCAGAGCTGCCGCTACCGTTCCTAACGCTTCATCAAGCATGACGCCTCCAACCACCACTAAGACTCCAACTACCCCACCAATGGGACAAGAAACCGGAGGAACCAAAGGAAGTCGACCCTATATCACCATCGCTAATTTGATGGAACGGCAGGAGGTTCTCGCCAGAGCCCAGACGGATATGGTTTCGACGCAGAAATAAGTACTCGTCTTTCTCAAAGCCCTGATAGAGCGGCTGCCGCGTAGGTCATGCCATCCAGAGCCATTTAGAAATGCCTCCAACACCCCCAACGCTAGCGCCTCGGCGGAACGCGTCTCCGCGGAGGACGAGACTCGTTCCAGACCCCTATTGGAAAGAATTCAGCCATCCAATTTTGTCACACGAGAGGATCTGGAGCAACTTCTTCGGAATCGAGTCAAGAATGATGAAATAAACATACATCAGTATCAACCTCCTTACCCATCTGAAATACAAAGAATTCCTCTCCCAAGAGGATACTCCTCTCCTCAATTCACCCTGTATGATGGCACTGGAAATGCATGTGAACATGTCTCTCACTTCCTCGAACCCATGGGCGAGCACAAATACAATCACATTCTTCATCTGAGGGAGTTTTCGGAATCTCTTACCGGAAGAGCGTACACGTGGTACAACAGCATCACGCCAAATAGCATTCCCAACTTGGGTAGCATGGTTACCGTATTTTATAAGAAGTACATCTTCGTGTCTAAACAAGTTACCTTCTCGGACCTAGAAAGAATGTACTAGCGGGACAACGAACATCCGAATGATTTCGTTAAGTGATTCAGGGTTCAAGCACTAGACTGTCATGACCCAAACGTGACCGAGCAACAGTTGGCGAATACATGCATCAACGGTATGGCTCCCATCTACCGCGCCTTGCTATAGAACCTGCGTTTCCAGACATTCTCCGAACTCCAAGAAGCTACCAAACGATCCGCAACGACAACACCAGTGTTATTGGAAAGGGATAGACTGACCAGAACCGAAGACATGCGTGAAACTCGCAGAAATAGGCGTCTCCTCAGCAAACAATTTAACATTGTCCCCTCCTCTGTAGTAGTAAACGAGGGATGGAAAAGGAAATCCCCAGCTGCAGACCAGCAGCCTAAACGTGAAGCACCAGCACAACGGGGGACTCCGCCACGGAAGGCCGCCGCTAAAGCTCCCATGCGTCATCATGAAGCTGAAGGAAATACCCTGGATTTCCCGTTTCCCATTGAGGAGGTGATTGATCTCTTAGAACCATGGAATCAAGACGATGTTATCAGACTACCATCTCCCAGACGCCCACCGACTGAGGCCGAGATGGCAAACCCCAAATATTGCCACTACCACAGATTTGTTCACCACCCAACCAGTGATTGCAACAGACTAAAACATATCTTCAAAGAAAAGATAGAAGCATGGGAACTCCAACTAGGAAAAGAGGGAGTACATCGACACCCACTTCCAGTAAGGAGTTGTGGGGTCTCTGGGGACTCCGTGCATGAGACTGTGCAGTCCATGATGCAACACGTATGCAAAATTCTCTACCTTTCCAAGGTGCAGCGCCAAGATATTTTCGCGGCTCTCAATCGCGTTGTGTCAGGCAAACATCTTTTTCCCTCCATGGAAGTCAAGTCAGGAGCCCAAGCTCTCCCAGCAAGCTGATATGATTTTAATTTGTTGTTATAGTAATAAGGATTCGAACTCTAAGACTTGTGAAGATTAAATTTAAAGATTTAACGAAAATAATAAACAAAAGCGAGAGTCACTGGGTCTAGGATTCCATCGCATTCATATCATAAGGCTCAATTATTTATTCTTTAGCAATTATCGCTCCATAAATAAAACAACATGGACTCTTGTTTTTTTTTTTGCCAAGGTAGATTCTCCAAATATTAGTTATAAATCGTAAGCATGGGACATCAAACATCTAAGCAAGCATGACCCATCTAATAAAATGATAACTAATTTTATTCAAATCATAATTCTATTTTAACTAGTGCAAAAGTAATATAGAAAATAAAATAAATTCACCCATGTATGAAGTTCGGCTTCCTCCGTCGACCCAGTGTCGGGGTTTAGCTTCTCATGATGAAAACACACTCAAAAAGATAATTCATAGCTCAAATGGTGTTTTTATTGAAGAAAACTAATAATACAATAAATCTACAACGATGTAGTGGCGTTACAGAAGTCACTGTTACAATAATTGTTGTAAACTGAAACTATTTGTTACAAATGGACTGTTACAAAGATCTGAAAAATTAAGACGCTGGGATATTGGAAAAAGAAGACACTAGAAATAACGACTGCATTTTGCAGTGTTATGTTCTTCGTGGCTTGTTCTTCCTACAGGTGATGATTCACTCTCCAACTTCCTATTTTACGCTCAGTCACTGCCCCAAACTCTCGATATCTCCTATATGTGATCCCAGCTCCCTTTATATACTCGACGGGTCTCAAATATTTTGTGTTAACTGCTGATAATCTTCACCGTAAAGAGAGAATATTTCCCGAGATATGTTTTTGTTTTCCTACCAAGTTACGGGATTTGCTTCCCATTTTATCTCTTTCACATGTCTTATGGTCGTGTACACGTCCCATAGTAATCATAACACAAGCCAATCCTCCCCGAGCATACTCCAAACTCTGTTTTGCTGAGAACTTCCCTGTTTTGTTTCAATCCATGTAACATTCCTCATCATTCGAATCCAAGTCACTTACAAACCCTGATTCATCTAAACAGGCTGGTACTACTCCAAATACACGCTTGAATCTCACCCAATTCTTCACAGATCAGAATAAAATTTCCCGGAGAAGAGTAAACCTGAGAATACTATTTTCTAACCCATCCAAGATGATGAGTAGCCGAATTCACCCATTTTATGGAACATCAATTCCATGCGTTAACGGTTTTATGGAACATCAATTCCATGCGTTAACGTTACCACCTCCTCCCATTTATTCACCCATTTTTCCATTCCTTAATGAGACCGGAGTACGTTTCACTTCGACTTGTATAAATAGGTCTTACCTATTTCCACCGAACGACAAGTTCAGTGAGGAGCATATACCACTCAGAAAACGTTTGCTAACTTTACCATATGTTAGCTTCCCACTTTCTGATACAAGTCGTAACACAACTACTCTTCCAGAATCAACTATTCTGGTCTCATCACTTTTCTTGCTTCCCTCCCCAAAACCAACCCATTTTCCTCTACTTTGTGACCGAAGCAAGTCTGGAACGGCCATTTCTTAGTTTAGGCCGGACTTGTACAGATTGATCTCTCGAATCTAAAGTACTCCCTTGCAATACATTGTTTAGGGTTTAAATCCATTTGTCACCCACACACCGAAATTACCGAAATCAGCAGAAACCATTTTCACCCTCAAACATTAGGTAAAAACCACTTTATAATTTCTTAACACCATTGTGAAATTAATTTTAATTATGGACTAGGTTTACATATAATTTAGTTATATAACGAACAGGTCAAAGCATTGACACAGTCAACAATCATGAAGGTCAGTAGACAAGGTTCAATCCAAAAGTTTATACTCCCTCCGTCCCCAATATATAGGCGGAAAAGTGGTATTCTCTTAGAATAAGAAAAATTTTGGTTTTTATAAATTTTCTTAATTGTACCTGATTTACCCTCATCAATTCCAATACATTTGTCTAGGAAATATGAAAAATATGAGTATATTAAAAGTTTTTATCCCACTAAAATATTTAAAAAATTTTTGTTCTTGGAAATTGCTAAAGACATTAACAAAGTTTATGAATATCATACTCTTTAATAAGGGTATATAGGGAAAAAACACATTGGAAATAGATATCCGCCTATATATAGGTACTGCATTTTTTTAGAATGATTAATTGGGGGATATTTTACTGTAGCTACCGGCATGGTTTTTCAATGCCGGTAGTCCATCGACCATGCCGGTTTTCATTGAAAACTATGCCGGCACATATCCCCCAATTAGTTTTTCTATCCCCCAATTAATCATTCTTTTTTTACTTCTCCGCTTTTATAATAGGGACGGAGGGAGTAAGAAAATATACAACATTGAGGCGCCACTAATTTACTTTTAATTTGACACATAATATGCATACATATAGGCCTGTCAATGGATACCGATTAGCCGACATCCAATATCGATAATCCGTTAGCCATTACTGTTACCATCTGACATAGCGGTAAACGGATATTCGATACCGATTAGCTAACGTATAATCCCTTCTTAACGTAACAGTAGTGAAACCGTGTATTTCTGTTAGGTTTAGTTTCATTATCCGGAACGTTTAGTTTCATTATCCTCATTATTTACTTGGAAACGTAGGGTCACTAATCAATCATCGGTTTCTGCAAATCATGTAAATTCTTATACCTAGGGTTAATTACGGGTTTGGTTTATCTCATTATTTACTTTTTAAACCCGATTTTATTTCGAAACACAACCTTAGTTTGAGAAAAAGAGAGAAAACTAAATTAATCCGCGATAAATTAATAACTTGAAAATCAATCATCGTTGGGCTTCTATTAAATTAATAACCTCGCCTTTAGAAATCATCATCTTCTTAATAATCATTATAATAACATTACATTTGTGGTGCCTTAGAAAATGTGATTGTTTGTTTCTTCTTCGATTAGAAACTAGGTCCCTTGAGGAGTTTTCTTTTTCAAATTAAATCATTTAGCCTTTGAGTTTAATTTCAATCTTCAAAACTCAATTTTCAATTTAGGGATTTGAGATGTATTCCGATGCACGCTTGATGCACGCTATTGTATTTGATATCGCCACACTATTTCAAGAAGCCATTTTTGTATTTCTCTTTGAGTCAAATTAGCATCCATTGACAGCCATCGTGGGATTTTTTTGTCACCTTTGAGATGAGTATCACGGTCAACTTTTAAACCCGATTAAAATATAAAATTTCCCTAAAACACAACCTTAGTTTGACTTAAATTTATAATGTTTGTAATTTAATAACAAATTTATCGATAAATTAATAATTCGCTAAATTGATAGATGCCGTACAACATGGGATCAGCTCTGGTTCGGGTAAGAGTTATACGGGTTCCATTATACTTAGTTATTAACCATCAACACAAATATGGCCAACTAACTGTTTTAGTACAACCACACAGGCCCATTTAAGAAACGTCCACTTCTGTCCCTTCTACACTTGCTCACTTACATAAACAACAAACCCTAAAGTGTTACTCTAGCCGTTCCCCCGTTTTGATCAACAATAATTCATTTCTGATATAACAATTATTCAAAACACGCAATCTATATGTACATGATACCAATACCTATTAATGATGATTGATAAACTTCACATTATCACAAACCACACGATTATTGCACACCGTCAATGGATAATCACGAGTTCTAAACACAAGCTCTAGATGCCAACTATAAGTTTTAATTTATAGATACGTAATTTAGGATCGTTGAACTTCATGACAATCACACAATAATAACGCAAGAATGGTTTATGAGGAATACATGGTAAAGTTAATCCGACGCAAGAATGGTTTATGAGGAATAGCTGGTAAAGTTAATCCGTGGTACATCACCGATCATCTTACTGTAGCCATTACCTTGTGGAGTTCTTGATTTCTCCTAAATAATCTCATACGTTATGAATAGTGAAATTCTCGAACCCAATAGTGATGGATATTGGGTTCCTTTTATAGGTAGAAAGAGGACCAAGTTCCTAGGGTTTAATACTGACATTAAATCTCGACCGTCCATCAAAGAAGAGATATTAGGAATAATAATCCCATAAAGAAAATCAAACATAAGTATAGCAATAATCTAGATTACCAAGATTATTACATGGGCCAAAGAGAATATTTTTTTAGTCATACAAAAATATTCTTACAGAGGCTCCCACGTACTCTAGAACACTTATCGATCTCTCGCATGGTCTGGACACCACTTGAACTTTGGGTTGATTCTTAGAAAGCAGTGAAAGATTATCCAATACGTTTTGCTTGGTTTAATGTGTATGCTTATATAGTAAGAATAAAGGCTACGGAGGATATGGAGTTGTCGTACGTGATTCTCATGCAAAGCCAGTCATTGCTTCAGTCTCGTTTTCAACACTAGGAATATCATTTTTCACTCAACTGCTGACGGGTGTACTGCTTGGTGCCACACTTGCCAAGGATCATGGATTTTCTGAACTTAGAGTCGAATGTAATTCGCGTAGCGTTGTACGTCTCATTGATCAGCTATGGACCTTCCATAATGTTAAATGTAGAACAACCAGAGGTGATGCATGTATGTGCAAGGTAGTGACAATCGTATGTCTACATTGATAAAGGGTTTGATATTGATTAGAAAAGATTATTCTTCTGTTACAGGGGACCTGAGTATATATACTCGACTCATTCAACTCTTAAACCTCACACGTACTCCTCACACACTCACAGACAATGACTCACACTATTATCCCCCCTCAAGTTCAACTGCCTTATAGAGGGACAGTGAACTTGCATACACACACTCACAGACAATGACTCACACAAAGGTACAGTGAACTTGCATACACAGACTCACATACAATGAAATGCATGTCAGTATGAGGCAGCAGCAAAGTCCAGCAAAGGCAGTAGCAGCTATGTATGGATGCAAAAAAGCAACAAAATAGAGGAGCAGGTGAAGAGAAGTCTTGCAGATGATATTGGCAATTGTAGATAGGAGTGAAACCAAAATAGTACCATGACCTGAAATTTCTTCTGGAGAAATAGGGGTAACAGTGCATAACAAACCAATTTTGACAAAATGGCATAGCCAACCAGCTGAACTAATGTAGCACAGAGTTGAAGACAACAACAGTTGATGCAGGACACGCAGAATAGAAAATATAAGAGGTATAACTTGTAGCAAAGAAGCAACACTTGTAGTCACAACGGATGGGAATCCAACTATCCACTAAGAGCACCAGCAACATGTATGAAGTAATCATTGACACAGCAGATGATAGTGCAGCAACATCAAAATATCATGAAGTAATAGACCAATTCCAACATATTTCCCAATCACTAGCAATCACCAGCTATATATATAAACTTGTCTGTTCTTGCCAATATAAGCATCAACATGTAAGAAATTAGCTTGCCAATATAACTGCTCAGGGAGATCTTCTCAATATTATTCAAATTACTAATGAAAGCATTATTCGAAACATGGCAGCAAGAGTGAGTAAGAAGCATGGAAACTGCTTGTTTTATTTAGCACACAGGACTTATTGAAGCACCTTGGATTATTCAAATTCTTCCAAAATTGAATGAAGATAGAAACTTAACAGCAATAAGAGAAAAACCACAGGTTGCATATTTCACCATATGCAATCTTAGCAACATGTTGCATACAAACTCATAAGCAAACTCAACAAACACAACTCCAATCCAAAATCAAAACCCGTAGATTATATCCATAATCGAAACTCAACTTCAAAACTTCATACTTAACTCTATCATCTCATACGCGCAGAAGAAATCAACACCATCTAATCGGTGAATACTGAGATGAAGTAAAGAGCATGAATGAAACTAAATAAAGCAATTTAAGCATTCAAAGTGCAGCAGAATTCAGCAACAGAGGCCTAGGATGTTCAACTGATCAATTTAAGAAAGTTCCCCTATCTCTTTCGTATGAGAAACTAACACGAACAGCATAAGAATGACCAATTTTCAGCAGCAGTGATCTTCGATTCAAAATAAACATAGATGCTTCCTCTAACCACTTAGGTAGCATAGGCAAAACTAATTGATGATGAGAATCAAAGATGAAGATGAAATTGAAATGTTGAAGATGAACTGATTTGGAATTGAACACATAAAAATCAGATATGAAGTAATCTACGAATTTTAAATCGAGATTACCAGCAGAGTTTCGATTTACCAGTCAACTAAGCAAAGCAAAAAAAAAAACAGATCTGAGAAGCATGCTTGATTGAGTTGCTGTAGAGGTATCAGATCAAACACAAAACCCTAATTTCTACCAAAAAACACCATTAAGTAGAAGGAGATGAAGATGATTAAGAACTGTTGATACAGAACCAGAAATCGCAAATTTGACAAATTTGTGTTGTAAGAGATGAGATCGCAGCAAATTGAGCACAAAGTTGTGATGATTTTACCGTTGAAAACATAATTCGAGTCTCTGATTTTAGCAACAGCAGAAGGTGATGAAAAGATTTGATGATTGTGGTGAAGAAATGAAGAGATAATGATGTGGTGGTGGTGGTGGTGTAGAGAGAATGGTGGTGGTGGTGAAGAAATCACAGGAAATGATCGATTACCCTCAGAAATTAAATTTTCTGAGTCTGATACCATAGTGACAATTGTATGTCTACATTGAAAGGGTTTGATATTGATTAGAAAAGATTATTCTTCTGTTACAGGGGACCTGAATATATATACTCGACTCATTAAACTCTTAAACCTCACACGTACTCCACACACACTCACATACAATGACTCACACTATTACAAGGGGTGTTTCATGTATGTTATTGGGTCTAAGCCTCTAAGGGTTGTGATGTGAGATTAGTGCCTCTTGTGCGGGAAATTAAAGCTTACTCACTTGAAGGACAATGTATGTATGATATGTTTGGATGTTCAAAGGGTTTGAATAACAAAGCTGCGCGTTATCTGGCAAAATGGGAAAAAAGATATACCTGATGGTAAAACTGTACATCATGCTTACCGTGAGAGGGATTCTACCAGATGTTTTTACTCAAGAGCTAAAAGAGATTCTTTGGGAGGATGCGCATGGTAGGATGTACACCATTGGTGGTGCCAGGGCCTACCTGGCTCCATCCCTAACCCCAGATAGAAAGTCTAGTTCCGCAACTCTACAATGTGGGTGTTGGTGGATGGTAACGGACGTTTAAAGAGAACTGAAAATCAAGGAAAAAGTTGTCTTGTTAACTCTGGGTTTTGTAATCATGTCTGGCAGGGATTTCATAAATTGGATTGGACGCAATGGTGTCTCCAGGTTGGCGTGCTGCTTCTGTGCTTGCAATTGGAGGATAGAATATATAGGACAGGTGAATCAATTCAGATATGTTTGGTTTGATTATATTTCAAGTTAACTGACCTAGCTATGGATTCTTACTAATTCAGTAAACATATTTATGGTTATGATTTCGCCTATGGTTAATAAATTGAAAAAGAAAATTATGGATTATAATTATTAAAATGAGTTATGGTTAATAAAAGTACGAACTATATTTAAAAAAAGCCTAATTAGTGGCACTTGTCTTTGGCTATAATGCTAAACCGCAAGTTTGGGCTAACCGAGTTACAGAGTCATAGATCATAACCAAATGTTTAATTTAATCTATGGTCTAATAATCAATTAGTGAGCTAGCTACCTAGCTTTCCACTAGAGGAAATTAAATCATTATTAATCACGCATATTCCTATATGTATGTTCCCAAGGTTTTCCACTTTGAGGAAAAGTTAATCATAATCAAAATCAAGACCCCAAGTTGCAATTGCTTAGCTTTTCGGGAGTCCATCTATGTGCACCCCTTCTTAACCAAGAGTGCACATTCCTCCTATCATGATTGGCTTATATTTAAACCTAGTTGTCTATTCATGGGAATTGGAGAAAGAAAAATGGGATATTATTTATTTAATAAATACATCTCTTTTCCTTTTATAAATCAGTAATTTATCTTTCTTAAATTTGATCTTCATGAATATTGTCTTCAAGATGCCTATCCTCCGTAAAATTATTATCTGCTATTACATGGTGGGAAAAGCCTGTTGAATTTTAAGAAAAGCCAAACCTATACAAAATTCAACTGTAACAATAAAATCCATAGAAGGAGAATGTAAAAATAATTAATAGAAATAAAAATAATTAATAGAAATATACATTAATCGCCCAGAAAAACCAAATATAATCGGAATTCCAACATGGATTTTCATTAATTTTTGGATTAATAGTTCTTAATGTGGTTGTGACTGAAAACTGTTCGATTGTTTGAGGTTGATAATTATTAACATTATACTAATAGTAGTAGTAGATAAAGTTCTTGATTCATATTCACAAACTTTATTAATTTATTTTAAGAGAGCGTAACAGTTATCACTACACTGATTTTGATTTTGATACATCCGTTTTTCTTACAATAATTTTCACCCAGTTTTAGTGGTGGGGGCATTAGTTCTTCTCTCGTCGTCCATATTTTTTCCCCTTAATAGAATGGTCTCTCTTTTTTTTGCTCGATGAATTTACTGGAATGGTCTCATGAAGTGTCCAATTGGCTTTTCTGTATTATGTGGTTAAAGATGCCGATGCAAAGAGATTTTTTAATACTAATGATGTTGTTCTATTCCATAGTTCAGACTTCGTATTTCAGACATGATTTTTGTATTAGAGAGAGAAATGAAACCAGTACGAGGAAGAAAGTCTAAGGAGAGAGATTACTGTCAATTTTTCTTTCTCCAATTCCCTGTGTTATGTTAGACAACTAGGGTTAAATATAAGCCAATCATGATGAAAGGAATGTGCACCCTTGGTTAAGTTGGGGTGCACATAGATGGTTCCAGAGTAAAAGAATTTTGTACTATCAAAGTACGAATTTTAGAGAATCGGTCCAAATCTTGGACATTTCTTTCATGATATATAATCGGTCCAAATTTTGTACTATCAAAGTAAGAATTTTAGACAACAGAGTTACAGACTGTTGATGATTCGGGAGATTCCTTCATTTAGTTTTTTTTTGAGTTCTTTCATGATATAATGGTTTGTTTTTGTCAACTTGGATCGTTTATTATTATTTTTTGTTAGTTTGTTTGTTGTTCGTATCTCTGCCTCTCATTAGAACAAGCACTATCCGGAGGGTTTTTTTTTGTCATCGTTATACAATCAAATAAGTACAAAATAATAATAAATAAAAAAATCTGTTAGAGGGGCTGTTAATATGGTCACTAGCAAATAATTCTAAAAGCCCCTTATCCAAACCGTAAAAAGTTACGGTTTTTTTTTCTAAAAATTTTTCGAAGCCAACCGTAATACACTAAATTCAACCGTAATTGATGGAGTATATTTTATTTTTCGAAACCAACAGTAACTCACTAAATCCAACTGTAATTAGTTACGGATGGCTTCTGAAAACTAAAAAGCCAACCGTAACTGGTTCTTTAATCGTTTTTCTCGAATTTTATTGAGAAAAAACAACATATTTCAACTCATTTGCAATAGATTGATTTTGGGTCGTTGATTAGAATTAGAGAATTAGGTTTGTTTTTTTTCTTTTTTTAGGTTTGATTGACAGAAGGGTTATTGATGATGATTGATTTTGGGTTATTGTTGAATTGTTGTTGATGATGATTGATTGTTGAATTGTTGTTAATGATGATTGATTTTTGGTTGTTGTTGTTGAAGATTAGAAGTAAAGAGGTTTTTTTTTTTTTAGTTTAATTGATGAAAAGTCATCCCTTAACCAACTAACTAGACATTAGGATCATGGCGATGAAGCCCCACTAATAGATTCAACAGCCCCCATAATAGGTTACATAAAAAACATTCAGATATGATGAAGACTTTAGGTGCATTCCTCGAGTCCCCGCTAGAAATATGTCCGGAAATGTTCTTATACGCCAAGTTTATATAACAATCTAATACTTTGGGAAAATATATATGTATATATATATATAACCATCTTATACTAGTATTATGGTTTTGTGTGAGGCTCATGACTCTCAAAATATATTCGTCATTTCTAAATTTGAATTTTTTTTTATACTCCTTCCTACAAAAAATGAGCACTTTCAAAATTTTCATCTACCGTTTTTCAACCGTTAACTTTTAACGGAATTATATTCAAATAGAGAGATATGAAGATTTTCCATTTATACCATCATTGGAAAATGTCTTCAAAAGATTAATTGCTATTAGTGCATTTAAAAATAAACTTATAGTTCCAAGACAAAATATAACGGATCCTATTATTGGTAGTTTTGTGGAAAAATGAAAACTTTCCTAGTATTATTGAAACGAGGCTCATAACTCTCAAAAATATTCGTCATTTCTAAATTTTGATTTTTTTTTTATACTAAATTTGAAATTTATTTTATGGTGTTGGACCCAATGCCATGGTTATTCGGAGAGTTACTAATTTGACTATTCTATACGAACAGGACAAATATGCCACCAGGGACAAATATAAATGGGTGTAATACGGGAAAAAAATAAGGGTATAACCGTCCTACTTGAAACAAAAATAAAACCTACAAATATGCTTCTCCCTTCATTAAACTTTCTCACTTACTTCCTCCTGAATCTTGACAATCATATATCCTACAGTCCTACTTCACTGTACATTTCAAGTTATATATAAAAACTCCATTACTGATGGACTCCAATAAAACACCACCATATGGTCTTACTAATGAAGAATTCGAAGAGCTGGAATCACATATACAGACGTACCATGAATCCGGCGATCACGGTCACACATGCACATCGTTAATGACACAACGTATAGAGGCTCCGGTCAGTGCTGTATGGCCAGTTATCAGGAGTTTTGAAAATCCTCAAAGTTACAAACACTTCATTAAGAGTTGCAAAATTACTAGAGGTGATGGAAGAAGCGTAGGAAGCGTACGGGAAGTAACTGTTATATCGGGTCTTCCGGCGTCAACGAGTACCGAGAGGTTAGAGATATTAGATGATGAAAAACATATACTGAGTTTTAGAGTTATTGGTGGTGAACACAGGTTAAAGAATTATCGATCAGTTACGTCGGTGAAAGAGTTGATTACAAATGAAGGTAAGGTATATTCTATTGTTTTGGAGTCTTATATTGTCGACATACCGGAAGGAAATACCGGTGATGATACAAAAATGTTCACTGATACTGTTGTGAAGTTGAATTTGCAAAAGCTTGCGGGTGTGGCAATGACTCCTTCCAACTGATTAAAAAGTCACGAGACTCTTGACGAAGATGACAGTGATCCTAATCAGCTAATGGTTCTCCTTTTCAACTTTGGTTAATTTTGTGCAAATATCTAGTTTGTATGTGGTTGATTTTCAGTTACTAGTAACTTTGGTTTTAATTAAGTATTTTCAATAATGATGGGTGACCTTTTTGATGAATTTAAAAGGATATATTGCCGAAACCAGTACCCTTACCTTATTTAGGGAAATTATGCAAACGTCACTGATTACGTGGGAATGGGCACCATCATAAAAACCCAAAACAGAAATACAGCACTGTCCTGTTTGTTAATCTTTTTATTTACTATTTTTCTTATACAACTAGCCAAGCATGGTTATGACCTGTTCGGCAGAAAGTTCTGCAAAATTACATGTTTTGGCTTGTCTTGCCTCGTAAAATTATGCACTGATTTACATATTTTTTGAGTCAAAGTGATCTAGTCGAGATCTCACTCAAAAAACAAAGATATGTTGAGTCAGATCCAGATAAGTCAGGTGATATCAATCAGACGACTCAGAATAGTCAGGAAAAAACAAACAAGGTGTAAGATTAAAAATAAAAGAAAAACGGATGAATAAGAAGCCGGGTTTGGACCGGTTTGCTCAACCCGTTTTATTGGTAGAGATCAGTATAAATGTGAATGCAGCCGCGGAATCTGGATCGAGTGTTAGGGTTCAGGGTTGTTCTAAAATTGAGGAGATCGGTAGAGGCAAAATACCTGCCACTTGTTTCAGATCAATTCTTAATCTTGCGTAACGATGCAAACTGAAACAACCTATTCTGCTGGTAAGGCTCCTCCCAAGTAATCTAGAACACTTATCTCTCGCATGGGCTGGGTACATGAGAAAGATTTTCCTCATCATAAAAAAATGGTGGACACCACTTGAACTTTGGGTTGATTCTTGGAAGTAGGAAATACCATATGGTCCTAATAATAATATATTAGAGAGAGTCTAGTCCTGTTGACCCAGTCATGTGTCTGTTTGGTCCTTTTTGGGAAAATATATTATAGTTTGGTCCTAGAAATTATGGTTTGGTTCTAGGGTGATGTCATGGATGATGTAAATATCATCTTGTATTGGCAGAAATACCCTTATATTATTGTTTGGTCCAAGAAAATAATTGTTTGGTCCTAGGGTGACCACATATATACAAAAATTAATAGCAAAATATCTTATTTTTCATATTCAGTTTCTCTCTCTTCTTTTTCAGATCTAGTTTTTCTTTCCTTTAGAATTTCTTTTTCTCTGCTGCTGTTGAACGCAACCAAGACGATGATGTTTTCTTTTTGTTGTTGTTTTGTTGAAGATGATGATGTGTTGTAGTTGAAGATGATAAAGATGATGTTGATGATGTTGTTGAAGACGATGTTTGTTGTTGTTGTTGTTGTTTTGAAAAACGATGAAATTGCTGCTGATGTTGAAGAATGATGAAGATTTGTATGGTTTTTTCTCCTCTAATGTTGCTGCTGCTATAAAAGAATGATGAAGATGATGATTTTGCTGCTCGTGTTGTTGTTCTTGATCAAAACAAGAATGATGAAGTTGCTGCTGATGTTGAAGAATGGTGAAGACGATGAATAATGAATGGTTTTTGTCCCCTGATGCCGCCGCTGTTGTTAAAGAATGATGAAGACGATGAATAATGATGTTTTTTCTCCCCTGATGCCACTGCTACTGTTAAAGAATGATGAAGACGATGAATAATGATGTGTTGTTGATGTTGAAGATGAAGATGATAAAGATTATGTTGATAATGTTGTTGAAGATGAAGATGATTGTTTCTTTGTTCTTCTTGATGTTTTATATGGACTTCATTCCCGGAATGAAGTCCGTGTTTTTAGCTTTTTGTATGGACTTCATTCACGGGAATGAAGTCATTTTTTTAGCTTTTTGTATGGACTTCATTCACGAATGAAGTCTGTTTTTTAGCTTTTATATGGACTTCATTCACTGGAATGAAGTCCATTTTTTTAGCACGAAAGAACTGCTATAAAAATAAAAATTTAACACGGAAGGGTATTTTTGTCTATTTAAATATTTTTAAATAATTATGGACCAAAATTGATGGCGTTTGACCAAAAGGACTAAATGACGTAGGCCACACCTAAAAAGGACCAAACGATATTTTTCCCGAATGTAGGAAAGCAGTGAAAGATTATCCAACACGTTTTGCTTAGGTCAATGTGTATGCATATCATAGTAAGAAGAAAGGCTACGGAGGATATGGAGTTGTCGTACGTGATTCCCATGCAAAGCCAGTCGTTGCTTCAGTCTCGTTCTCAACACTAGGAATATCTTTTATCACGCAACTGCTGACGGGCGTACTGCTTGGCGTCACACTTGCCAAGGATCATGGATTTTCTGAACTTAGAGTCGAATGCAATTCGCGTAACGTTGTACGTCTCATTGATCAGCTATGGACCTGCCGTAATGTTAAATGTAGAACCGGAGGTGATGCATGTATTTTGCAAGGGGTGTTTCGTGTATATTATTGGGTCTAAGGGTTGTGATGTGAGATTGGTGCCTCTTGTGCGGGGAATTAAAGATCACTCACTTGAAGGCCAATGTCTGTATGATATGTTTGGATGTTCAAAGGGTTTGAATAACAAAGCTGCGCGTTATCTGGCAAAAACGGGAAAAAAGGTAAAACTGTATATCATACTTGCCATGAGGGGATTCTACCAGATGTTTTTACGCAAGAGCTAAAAGAGATTCTTTGGGAAGATGCGCATGGTAGGATGTACAACCATTGGTGGTGCCAGGGCCTGCCTGTCTCCATCCCTAACCCCATATAGAAAGTCTAGTTCACCAACTCTACAATGTGGGTGTTGGTGAATGGTAACGGAGGTTTGAAGAGAACTGAAAATCAAGGAAAAAGTTGTCTTGTTAACCCTGGGTTTTGTCATCATGCCTGGCAGGGATTTCATAAATTGGATGCATTGGTGTACTCCAGGTTGGAGTGCCGCTTCTGTGCTTGCAATTGGAGGATACCCGGGTATTAGCGTTCCAGCGCTCATTGCTCTTTTGAAAAATGACAATGCTTAGAAAGCCGCCCTCCTTTAAAACCTATAAACTAAGCAAGGGGCATGTTATTTCCAAGTCTATGCAATGTGTACCATGCCGTTCTTAATACTATTGAATTGCTTAAAAGTTCAAATCATTCGATTCTAGCTGTTCTGCAATGCAAGATTTCAATCTCTGAAATATCTGAATGCAGACAATCACCAAGACAGGACTCATGAATTCTCATTAGGATCCTGGCACACGCATGTTCATACACAGCCTTCAACTTAAACAGATTGTCCTCATGCGACTCCTTTCCACTAATTGGACACCCAATTCTTGCATAGAATGTGAGCTGTGACCGCTCATAAAATGTTGACACCCTATTTGTTAACTCTGTTAATCAACCTCTTGAAAGAAACACGTGTACGGACAAGATCTATCATCTGTTAATGTTGGTCATACACATCTAAACAGCTACGAAACAGCTAGTTAGGACGTAAACAAGATGATCCTGGTACTCTCACAAGTTTGTTCACCACGGCAAAAGTGCTTGATACAGTTCCAAGCTAGCTAACACATACCTAACCATGAAATTGCAGTGATGAAGGAAGCTTTTCAAAAGCGAGGAAGATATTCTCATATAATGTTTGAACTTTGGAATTCTGGTGCCATAGCATCTCCAATATGACCAGTACCATCACAGTTATGGAATCATGACCCAGGGGAGAAATAGTAAGACTGTAGTAAAAACAAAGAACCATTTTTTGGGGACCATGGTTTTTTTTTGGGACCATGGTCTTATTAGGCCACCTTCCCTATAGTTATAAGGGGTGTCCTAAAAATGTGGAAATGACTAACCTACCCTTAACCTAATTTAATTTAAAACCAACCTAATAACCACCTATATATATATATATATAACCACCACCTCCTCCCACCACCACCGCCGATTACCACCACCACCACCACCTCCGATTACCACCACCACCACCACCTCTGATTATCACCACCACCAACCACCGATTACCACCACCTCCTCCGATTACCACCACCACTACCTCTATATATATAGCATAATTTAAATCATTAACAAAGATATTCTCACAAACTCATTACTTGTCATTCGTTTTGGTTGAAAAAATGAAAGTAATCATCAAAATGAGTGAAAATGGAAGTTCTTTGAGAGGTTTAATGGAGGTTTTTTTTTTCAGAGACAGGTTCGGTTATGTCGCAAAAAAAAGTCTCAACCGAACTTTTAGTTCGGTTACGTCGCAAAAGTTCGGTTATTGCGAATTAATTTTTTCTGAACCGAACTCAGAGTTCGGTTGATTCGCAAAAATACTTTTAACCAAACTATTGGCAAATTCCATACATGCATTTGCAAGTGCAGTTCGGTTGGATCGCAAAAATGGTTAAGTTTTTACTCTAACCGAACGTTTGCCTAATTGCATATATAAGCTCAGTTCGGTTGATTCGCAAAATATGTTGAAGTTTGCGAACTAACCGAACTTCTAACACTTGGTTACTTTTAACCTGCAGTTCGGTTGGGAACTTGGTCGCGTTGAAGTTTGCGAACCAACCGAACATACCTCTGTAAATGAGTTCGGTTAACTCGCAAAAATAATTTCAAAACCGAACTCTTCTCTAAATGGCCAAATGTTGAGTTCGGTTTAATCGCAAAAAAAAAAAATTCTACGAACTTACCGAACTCTGTTGTTTAAAGTTCGGTTACAAACGTGATGCAGTCATCAAGAACAAAACTCTGTAAACTCAAGCATAGTAGTTCGGTTACATTTGATTTTTCATCAATGCCGAACAAACAAAAACTCCATTAAAGCTCGATTCGGTTGCACTCGTGATTTTGGATTTATTAACCAAACTGCAATTGCAGAAAGTTCGGTTACATATTATTCATATAATAAAAGCGAACTTTGTTGACCTGGTTATGCCGTTTATAGCAACATTCACTAAGTTACAAGCATACTTCGGTACCCAGAGGATGTTTTTTCTTCATATTCACCCATCTCAAAATAATTTTTTTCTACATCTTCTTCTTCTATCACTTTAGTTACTCAATAATTCTATTTCTTTAAAAAAAAAAAATCTATTAATTTAACTTTAATCAAAGAGTAATCACACTAACTAATCATTATACAAAAATAATCAGGAGTGTAATTTTGGTATTAATCTAAATATTTTGATAAGGGGTGACCCAGAATTACTTCTAATGTCTTACCCAAAATAAAACCATGGTCCCAAAAAAAAAACCATGGTCCCCAAAAAACGGTTCAAAACAAAGGCAAGACAGAGAAACTGGCAAGCCTATCTGAATATAGCTGAACATTTGTAAATTAACAATGAGGACTGTAAACGTCTTAATCTGTTTGCAAGGACGTAGTACAACCCAATTAAACCATAATAATCAACGATTCAAGGCCTAAAACAAAAGTTTAGTAAAGACTAGATCCATCTGATGCTTTTTATTCAAGGGCTAAACTATTTCTTAAGTGGTAAACTTCTGCGTGTAACCATTCTAGTAATTTCTGTGTGCCAGTTCCTTAATAACTTCGCCAAAAGACTTCTCATCCCGGATGCTCTGAACCCATTTTGCATTGATGTGAACCCGCTCAAGACTCTGCTTCAAAGTTCTGGCAATGAAAGGCTTGGTGCGGGTGGCAAAGAATTCCTCTACTTCAGCTACTTTGTCTGTTGAAGAGAACTGAAAATCAAGGAAAAAGTTGTCTTGTTAACCCTGGGTTCTGACATCATGTCTGGCAGGGATTTCAGAATTTTGGCAAGACTAGATGTGTCTACAAAATATCTAAGATGTCGAGAGAGAAATATACAGGGAGCAAAGTAGAAAGAAGACAAGGTTGCGAGATTTACCGGAGAGACAACAGCACCAACAAAACGTGTCACCAGAAATCCAGGACCATAGGTAGTCAAGATGTGATCCCATTTTTCCTGCATCACAGTTATACGTCAATGTCATGCGGGGTATATATATTATGAACCAGAGTTCTGCTAGATGTGTAGTTTGATGACCTCGGAAAAAAAAAAACAAAAAAAAATGCTCAAAAAGATGGATGAAGATGGGTAGTGTTTCATTACTAGTTGGAAAGAAAAACAATACCTTAAGCCAACACCATGCAGTTTCACGCCCTTCCCTACTTACAGCTAGTCCGAAAACAGCATCTTGACTTCGAACCTGCCACAACAAAAATTAAGATCATTCACCAATCAGATCCTTCTGTAAAAGATTTAGGTTATATTACTTTGAAAGGACTCTCTTAATAAACGAATAAAATTACCTCAGGTGATAATACAAAGTTCAGAACTTCGAGAACGATGCTAGGATCTGGACAAGAGGCAAGTGAGCCTGCAACAAGAAAAACAAATTTTTAGCCACAATACGAACAGCGATATTATAGCTGAATTTACCAGAAAGAAGATTAATTACCTAAAATGCGTGTTTTCTCTTGGCTAAGATCAGTTTCTCTATAAATTTTCAGAAGTGCGTCATAACCCCATCTATTTGATGCGGTAACAGTCTGCATAACTGCAACGTATGCTGCCTACAAAATATTTGATAACAACAAATAATTACGTGCTTGACAAGAGGACTATAAAGGGTAGAAGTAAAGCTCTGATTCACTAACCTTTCTTGAGTCAGGAGGGAGAAGTGGTGTGTTTCTATCATCCACAAATGCACGGAAACGTCGAACTGCTTTGTTTAGCGTCAGATCATGTCCAAAAATGGCGAGAGCAGTCAAGATCTCTCCTCTCAACATAGCATCCAAGTGGCTCTCACCTTGACGTGGCTCCCAACCAAGTCTCCTATACACAGTACCAGTAGCATACCATTTGAATAGTGATTTTAAAAGGAAGATTATCATTTTATAGTTAACAACTTATTTATTTATATACTATATGAAAAGAAGAAAAGCACTTTTCCAATTTGATAGCTAATGGAGATGAGTAAACTCCTTTATCCTTTAATCTAGTGTTAAGGGTAAACTTACTCGGCAGAACTCTGGAAGAGATTGATGAAGAATTGCTTAAGGTAAGTTGATAATTCTGGAACAGCATCAGCAGTGATTGTTGCAACTTTGAAACTCACCTGCATTGATGAAGATGATTAGGGTGTGAAAGCATCAAACAAGGTACTATTACTATGAAATGAAGAGGACAAACTTACAGTGATCAAATGTGACAAGACAGTATAGTCGAGCTCCTTCCTGTACGCACTCATCAAGGTAAACAAGGATGACAATGACTGCTTGCAAGCCATAGATAGGGCATAAGAATCATCCAAAATACCTGTCCAAAATAATAACACGGGCGTCAGATAATCGAATCACAAATATATATGGCAATACAGCAGCTACGTAATAGTGAAACGGATCTTACCAAATCTATCAGTTGCAGAAAGGGATGAGGCCTCAATGGCATATCTTAGTCTGGCTTGGAGGTCATCATCATATTTTACCCTGTAGAAACCAGCTTGGTCAATGTTAAGCTTAATCCACTGCTTGTGGTTCCCTTTCACATCCGAAGACCCAAAAAGTTGCACCACATCCAAAGATTCTGATTTTGACCGCAACAGAAAATTCTTGTGAGCCTCATATGAGCCACAACATAATGTAATTGGGACAATCCATTGACCATTTCCACTAGCTCCGCTTTGTAAGAATTGTGACTGCAAATTACTCAATTGTCAGTAACCTTAAGAATGTACCTAAAACTTCTGAATTTGACAAAAAAATAAGGTTCCTTATATGATTAGACATCCAAGGCAATGACAGACGATGAGAGAAAAACAACAGACCTGGTCAAACTCCAACTTGTTATCTTTGAGTTGTACAGAAATTACAGGATACCCCATCTGTTTTGTCCATGAATTCATTAGCATGTTGACTGGTTCCCCAGATCCCTCCTCAAGAGATGCCCATAAATCTTCTGTCCTTGCATTCGAGCAAGCGAACTTCTTTATGTATGATGCGAGTGACCTCTGGATGCACGAAAGAAGCCATTCATTATGACAAAATATAGTCGGCATTAAAAATTAGAAAACTGTTTTTTAGAAAAGGTGAGATAACTCAAAAGAGTTCTTAAGGTTTGATACCAAATGCGTAAAAAGTAAAAACATTATACAAAAATATGTCATTAACTAGCACATTAAGATATCAAGAGCTAACAACGGTTGAAGAGTATCATGAAAACAGTCTAACCTGGAAAGGTTCAGCACCGAGATAGCTTTGTAGCATCCGGATAACAGAGGCACCTTTTCTATAGCTAATAGCATCAAAAATCTCATCAATTTCACTAGCATGGTTTATGTCAACCTGAAACATAAAAATCCATATCCTAGAAGCATTAGAGATAAGTTACAGCAACATAGATTCACATAAATCAACGCGATATACAGTACGGATGGAAATGCCCACCTCGATTGGGTGTGATTCTGCAAGTCCATCCAGTCTAAGACCATCAGTTGTTTGGTCAAGAAACTGTGTCCATATTTTCCATTCAGGAAACAAGCTATCGGCTGCCAAGTAGCTCACCTAAAATCAAGGATATCATAATAAATGTTAGTATCTCATCCTCGCGTATTTATGAATCACCGCATGCACTTATAGATAGGGAAGGGCCGTGAGAAATACCCATGTCGCAAATCCCTCATTCAGCCATAAGTGTGTCCACCATTCCATTGTAACAAGATTTCCAAACCATTGGTGAGCTAGCTCATGAGCAACAACAATGGCAACCTGAAAAGCAGAATGATACCATTAGTACCGCACTTTCAGGAAAAAAGGAATTACAACTCCTGAAAAGGCTGCAAATGAAATCTAGATCTCGATTAGGATAAGTCAAGTACCCGTTGCTTGTTAGCAGCTGCTGAATGCTGCTCATCGTAAAGCAAAGCAGTCTCACGATATGTGACCAAACCATAGTTCTCCATAGCCCCAGCAGCAAAGTCAGGAATAGCAATCATATCCAGTTTGGGGAGTGTGTAAGGAGTTTCAAAGTACCTGTCCAAGTTCACATATAAATTTAGCCTCTCAATGTCAAAGGCTTAAAGAATCTTGAAACATTGTCCAAACTAATAATTCATCAGAAATAAGCATACCACATTAAAAAATATTCAATCAATGAAAGTCAGAAAAGAAGAAGTTCTGGCACATACTCTTTATACAGATCAAGAGTCTTCACGGCAACATCTAATGCAAACTTCCCTTGATTTACCTTACCAACTTGAGTGTATACGCGAACCTTGATACCTTCACATATAAACAATAAATTCAGTATAACTTTTCCTACTAGCGCATCGCTCTGTCAAAGACATAAGGAAGCAGTACAAATTTTGTTTACAGTCATACCATCAGGTGTGTGGTCCTCTACATAATCAAACAGACCAACAACAGCAGCCACCAAATAGGTTGACATAATACATGATTCCTGGAATGACACAGTCTTGAGATCCCCATCAAGCTTTTCGTCAATCACTGGCATATTGGACAATGCCACTAGATCAGATGGCACCACCAATGTTATCTTGAATGTAGCCTGTTTACATTACACTTGTCAGCAACCATGGCAAATCTTATAAATGATATATTACATATGTTATAACGAACTGCTAATAGGCATGATGCAGATTAACCACATCATAATTTTTCTATCAAGCTATCAAATGATGACAAATTGAGCATACACATAACGTAGGCTGAGAACCTAAAACTGAACAATCATCACACCACACTCCTGTCACAAGGGTGTCAGTGATTTCTTACAAAGTATACCTGCATTCCTCTACACTATTAGCTATTATTACGAAGAAAGCAAAGCGTAAATTAGGAAATTGAATCCCCCAATGCCTCTCCTGGTCTATATATAACAACTGAATCTATCTCAATCTACATTATTAGCTACTACCTTTGCAGCAGGCTCATCCCAGCATGGAAAACATCTCCTAGCATCTGCTGGCTCAAATTGAGTAACAGCCATATTCTTCTTCTCGCCATTAATCTCATAAGAACTACAATCAATCAAAAACCCATCACAGTAAGACCAAACAATTACACAATGCTGATACAAAACCCAAAAAAAAAAAAAACAAGAGAACCCGAGAAAATCATTACCTTCTGTAAAACCCTTTCATCCTATCATTCAAAGTCCCATCAAAAGTAACCCCAAGAACCCCTTCACCAAGAGGAAGACTCTCATCAAATCCAAACACAACAATCTCATCTGCTTCCACCAATTCCACCACTGATGGTTTAAAAACCTAAAAAATCAAAACCCACAACCAAAATCAAAATCAAATCACACAAAAACAAAAACCCACTTTCAAAAATCAACAATAAAACAAAAACAATTACCTTATCAGAGGAGGGGGTCTTGTAAAAAACAGAATCATTGTGGAAAACAAGATCAGCGGCATTAAGAACTAAGAACTTAGTTTCTGATTTGATATCAACGTTGATTTCAACAGTTCCATTGAATTTACAATCAATAAGATCTGGTTTTAATTTCAGATCATATTTCTTTGGTACTGCGAATTTAGGTAATCTTGATTGTCCTTTGAATTGCTCCATTGTTTTTTCTTGGTTTGGGTTTTTTTTTTTTCTGGAATGGAGTGAGAGTCTTCGACGTGAAGAAGTTGTTTATTATATAGCGGTTTTATAGTTACACGTGGCTGTCGATTATAGCGTATTAAGTGGGTGTTGTGGAGGATCGGGACACCTACACGCTAACTCATTTTTCCCCTAAGATAAACCTTTTGCAGTTGACTCATCCATAATGAATGATCCCAAAATATTATCCCAGTGTGGTTGTGCTCAATTCTATGATTTTTGGGCATGGTAGTGCCTCCACCGTACCATGAGCACGATTAAACCTTTTATCTCATAAATAGTGGGGTAAGGAAACTTTATTGACTTTTTGTGCGGCAATTTGATTTCTGGAAAAGGGACTGTCATACCAAAAATCAATACTAGTGTTGATAAAAAATTTAGAGTAAACGATTTAGTAAATCATGACTCTAGAATTGGGGATACATCAAAATAAATTGTTGTGTTTGATCAACCCTTAAAAGAGATGATCGAAGAAATCTCTCTCGGTAGTGTACCCTCTAGAGATAAAAAGGGTACCTGTGGATGACATTTAAGATTGGTGACTTTAATAATAAATCTGCTTATTCTGCCCTAAATGATAGTGGTGACAACATGAACTCTGACTTATGGATGGCTATGTGGAATTGTAAACTACTGGCAAGAATTCGGTTGTTTGTTTGGAAAGCTTTGAAAAGAGATCTTCCAGACAGAGAAATTCTTCACAAGCGCATCCACATATTTGATTTTAGTTGTCCAGGATGAAAGTTTAAATCTGAAACAATTATACATACCCTAGTAACCTGCAACTGTGTTACTAGAGTTTGGAGACTTGGAAATGTGCAAACTACTCTGTTATAAAATTTACCATTCACCAGTGGGTTACATTTTGGCTTCAGATCCATCCTTATAAAGATGTGTATGACAGATCTAATAACTTCTCACCGATTGCGTGCTTGATATAGTCCACCTGAACGAACCGAAATGACTTAGTCCATAATGGGAAATCAGAAGAACCGGCTACCATTCTAGCAAGAGCAAAGTTAATGATATTGACCTTTATAAGAACCCCATCGTTACATGGCATATCCACAACCGGCTTCACCTTGGGTGGTTAACCCAAGGATTAGACCAAGATACATGTCGATGGTGCTTGGAACCCAAACCTCAATATGGGGGAATTGGTTTCATTCTTAGTGATTCAAACCATAAATTTGTTTATGCTCAATCAACCTATTAAGTATGTTTTTGTGCAAAAGAATCAGAAACTTGAGAAATTAAAGATGCTTTGCTGATGGATTTAGAGATGAGACTTGATCGAATCATTGTCGAGAATGATGCATTAGCTATTTCGGAACAAATCAACAAGAAGACCTTCATGGGAGACCAAAGATCCCATTGTCTGTTACATGATATTGAAACCCTCATTCTCAAGCTTAAGTTTATGTCCTTTGTATTTGTTAATCGTTTTACAAATGGGGTTTCTCACGATCTAGCTCAAAGGGATAAAACCAATTTAACCCATATGGCTTGGTCTGTACCCCATATTTAGCTCATTCTGTATCTATGTACGGACCATAGGGATAGTCATATATAATTCTTTGTTTGTTTCTTATAAAAATAAAAAAAATCATCCACAATGAAGGAGCAATGGTCAATGGTCCATACGAAGGAGAGAAGCTACTATGGTGAAGGAAGGAGAAGCACATTATACGGTAAATTGTTAGTCGTTCCACCTAAAAATGTGGTCATATATGTTCCCAAAAGACCAACAGTCTACGATGTACACTTGTTTTTCATCATAAACAGCTACCAGTCTGTCGTGTATCCTTCTTTTTTATCCTCATAAACGGTTGAGAGTCTGTCGTATGTGTTATTTTTCTTTTATGGGTAATTGTTTATCGTGTAGTCTCCACTACAAAGAAGAAGGAGTGTAAAAATACCTTGGGGTGAATATGTGATTGGTAGTTTCCATAGTAGGACATAATTCGATTGAATCGGTATTGTATCCTTCATTTTGAAAGAGTGACACTATCCATGTGATTTTCTCTAAGGACAACCACTATGGTCTTGCATTTTGCTTGGTTGTGGCTTACATATCCAAGAAAAAAGAGAAGAACATTGCACGCATTATGGGAGAGGAACTACGGTTATGCACAGTAGAAAATTGAAAATGAGTTCATGTGTCGGTCAAAGCGTTAACCTTGACCAGATGGATACTCAGTTTCCGTTTGCAAAGAATAAACACTCAGAAAAAGCGCGGGTTTGGAATTTCTCCTTCTTTACTCCATCTTTTGTTTCTCTCCCAATCCTCACATACCTTTCTTCCCTTTTTTTATTCTGAAGGAGGTTTTTCTTGATTTGTTGAGCCAAATCAAAAAGGTTTGTTATATAACTATAGGTGGTTTTATGGCATCTTTCAATCTCAAATTATATCCATAAAATCACCAAATGTAAGTCATTATAATTTTAGGGTTTGTAGTGAAATTATTTTGACAATCATGAAATTCTTGATATTAGGTTGATTAGTTATATTATATATAACTCAATAAGAACATTAGAGCATATATATAGTTAAAAATATGTGATTAATACTTGTTTTGTGATGTATCTCTTGATCAACGTCGAAAGAAATGGTTATGAACTACTACTCTATTGGTGTTTAATGTTGATTGAATTATATTTTGGCCCCAAAATAATGTCACGTGTTAAGAAAAACCTCACTATTAGATAAATTGTAGTGGCGCAGTGAAGATAATAATGGGGGAAGTCGATAATCAAAAATGGTATTAAAATCGATGACATGTCCCCTGTCAAAAATGGGAAAAATATACTAATCGGGTTGGTAAAAAGTATATTGGTTTCAAAAATTAACAACTAATGTCAGAAATCAAAGTTTAATTCATGAGCCATAAACAGTTGAATTTCAAAGTGATCGATGCTATCATAGAAACCTTAGTAAATGGAATATAAATTATCTTATGGAGTCATGTTGTAATGAGGTCACCCTCGTGATAACTTCCGTAAGGGTGCACCCCTCAGCCATTGGATAATATATACACATCTCAAGCCAGAATTTAGAAAATAATAATATTTTTATTAATTAACTTATCTTTTAAATTCTTATATTTTCGTTATTTGCTTTTTAGTCCCTCTATCAAAGCATTTTCAGCATTTTCACTTTTGCTAATTCTTAAACCTATCTAGTCGTAACCTTGATGGTTCTGTCCAAGAGTGCGATTAAACTGTTAGTAACCCAATTGCTGGTTCTATCCAAGAGTGAGACAATGTGCATTTTATTTGTGATATGAGAATTCAATTACACATAGAGAAGTAAGGATTAGTAAAGATGGTCCAACAAGAATACAAAGAAAAAAAGAACGCGGAATGATGATCAGATTATCATATATATCGTAGGTTACTTATTACGAAAAAGGATTTGGATTCATTTAGGATGAATTTCAATAAATAATAAATTATGATTAAGAATAAAATTTTAAAATTTATCAGAGGATATAAAGAGTAAATAACCTAAAATTTAAGAAATAATAATATTCATATATTTTTATTTTCTAGATTCTGCCTTGAGATTTGTGCATATCTTTGATTTAATATCAAAGGGCTAAGAAGTGTACCCTTACGGATGTTGTCACGAGGGTGACCTCGTCACAACATGACTCTTATATTATGTATGTATAATATATATGTTTGGTATCAGAGATTTAGTTGTAATGAATAATTAAAAGTCATCTTCGTTGAAAGAGATCAATTGGATTCCTTGATATCTTATAGGGGTGTATTGAATTAAGAATTATATGGAAAATTAAAATTCCCAAAATTCCTAGGGTATCCAATTCAGAATGTTAGACTCCGTAAAAATTCAAAGTATCCAACTTATTTAGATTTTTATGGATTGTTAGGAACCCAAGACTTTTGTAGAATTTTATGCATATTAAAAGGAAAAATATATATATTATGACTTTTGTTAAAGGGATATCAAAAAAAGATTTGAGGAGAGCAAAAATCGTGATCAACTCATTAACTGGGTCCGATTTTATACTTTTATGCGAGTCAGACATGGTTACCCTTATTAACCGCACATACTTCTCACACACTCTAGGCATGAGCGAAAATTAACCTAATGTAGTCGTCTTCTTCGTCCTTGTTTCCCTGAAATGCGTATTTGTGTTCTCTGTCCTCAATCCTCAACCTGACTTTCACTAAACATGTTTTAATTTGTAAGGTTTACTAAACAAACAAAGGAAAACCCTTAATAATCAAAAGTTAGGATCCGTAATAATATGATTTAACTTGATTAGATCTCAAACCAACGAATTAAGGGGTGAAACTGATTATTTACATTAACTTAACCCTCCCAAATAGGAAATAACATTCCTAACTTGAATTTATTTTCCCGTAAAAATTCTTCCCATTCCTTTTTGTATTTACACATAATATGAATATATTATCTCGATATTATGAAAATGAAAAATAATAGGATTAATCTTACTATTATAGGAAAAACTAAAAACTCAAGTGGAAGAATTCTCTTATTCCCACAATCTTCATCAGCAAATATACACCCTCCTTTTCGTTCTTGCTATAAATCTTAGGCAATCTAGTTACCAATCCAGTAAAATGGATTTGTACTCAAATGATGAAAGATGATTTAGTTGATTTTTTAAAAAAACTACCGATCATTTTTTAACCGGCAAACAAAGCCTTTTTCACCAAACATTTTTTTTTCTTTCTGGGAACTTCAAATGAAGATTTTGGAGGGTTAGTATCGGGGAAAAAGTTGGTGTTGCAGGTGAAAGGATGAAGACGATAGGGAATTAGGTTAAAATAGGTTGATTCATTTTATGCAAATCGTGGGAAACATTTGTGAGTCCCTAAGGGTAACTTTGTTCGATTCATGTAAATTTATAAGACTAGACCTAGTTAGTGAGTCAACTACTATTTTTTCTCTCCTCAGATCTCTTTAATTTGCTCTCCCTTTAACAAAAATTTATATTATTTTCTTTCACAAATCTAAACTCAAGGGACAAGACTTTTGCGAAAACTTGTGGATTCTCATATCTTGCTCATAATAGCACCACAACCACCACTGCTATCAACACCACCACCTCCGCCACCAGTACCACCACAATCACAATCGGCACCACCACTACTAGCACCGCCTTTACCACCAAGATCATCGATCCCTACCTCCACCATCACTGCCTCTACCACCAACACCATTGTCATTCCTACCTCTACCATCATCGGTCCACCGCCATAACCAACACCACAACCACCACAACGACCACCGCCACTAGCACCACTTCCACCTTCACCGCAAATATATATGTATTCAAAATAATTTTTATATTAGAAATTTGTATTATTCCTTATGTTTCCGTAGATTATATTCCACAAGTCTTTTCTAGATTCTATATAAGTCCTTTGGATTGTGCAAACCGAAATACATTTTTATCCATAGAATTCATAATCCAATACACCCTTGTTAAACTAAAAATATTGTTGTAGAGATATTTTTTTTTAATGAGACTATAAGTATGTAAAAAATTAAATTATAAGAAGCAATGGTTTTTATAAGTTATTTCTGAAGTCATATTATTTGGACATAGCCCTAATAGGGAATAACAGTACTTATTGAAGTGTACATATAACCAATACCTTCTATGTACTTATAAAAATTTCTGGTTATTTGGTGACCAATAATTATCCAACGAACAAGATTGACATTTATATGCATTTTGATAAGGATATGTGATAATATCATAATTTATACTACCTCGGATGCAATCAACAACCTAAACACCCAATCACATCTCTCACACCACGTCGAGAGTTGAGGTAACCTCCCCTCCCATTGGCCGGTCAACGGAACCCTCGCTTCTGATTGGCTGAAAAACAAGTTAGCCCCCTTACATTTCGTGACCGTTAATTTCTAATGGAATTGATTTGATCGATGTCCCATATTTAATCAGAATTTTATTTAAAAAAACGGGAAATCTTTGGGAAAATCTGATTATTTCCCTATTTTGATTTTTAATGCTAAATTAAAATTCAAACGTAGAGATTGATTGCTAAATTTGCGTAGATTCTTAGCCAAATATAACCAAAATTGCCAAATATTGTTCTTTCGTGCATGTCACGACTTTGGGATTTTCATTCCAATTATACTCCTAAAAACAAACATATATGTCAAACTAAATGTAGATATATAATCAATATAGGATCTGGTACTGGGTAGGTAAGATTGGTTTGGGAATAATGTTGTGATTTTGTGAACATATCTAGAAACTGCCTTTTTTTTTTGTTAGTCTCTATATTTAGATTATTCCAGATATAGCAGTTGATTGGTCGACAATTTATGTTTGGTTTAGTGGAATTTCTTAGAGACCAAGCTATGGATCTGTAATTAAATGGTCCAGAGGTACTTGGTTTGCATGTTCAGTTGCATCCACAAGAGATACCTTATTATACCAAGCTATCAAGATCGCGCTTTCAATGGCCGGAGAAGGAAATCAGAAAACAATGGATAGTCCTGAGAGTGGAATCAGAAAACAATGGACATTCCTAAGAAAAGTTTGTAAGAAATCAGAAAACAATGGAAAGTCCTATGAATGGTTTGTAACCTAGCCAAATTACCACTATAATGTTGATTTTTTTATATTTTTTTTATCGTTCTCTGTTTAGGGATAAAAAAAATAGGAGAGACTTCGTAACGACCAAGCTACAGAGGTATATATAGGTTCCGGAGAAACCCTAGCCCTAACCTTTCCTCTTGATATTTCGCTTCTCTGTCGCTAAAAATTTACTTCACTTTTTTTATCTTAATCAAATCGAAAGTTTATTATGTTCACAATTTCGTTTTGATTTTTTGTTTTATCTTAATGAAATTGAAAGTTTAATTTTGTTTTGGTTTTTTGTTACTGTTCCGTTGATATTTAGGTGTCTGTTTGCAGAATAAGTAAACAAGCAATAATAATGAACCTAATTATCACAACTCCAATCTGCGATAAGGTAATTAATTATTGTATTTTATTTTTTATTTTCTTATTTGTTCGGTTCAGAGTTTATAGTTTTTATAGGTTTTTTTTCTTCTTTTTTTTTTCCTTTTCCTGTTTTTTCTGATTGTTCTTCTTTTAATTGATAATGTTTTTTTTTCCTATATTGGAATTGGAAAAGTGGCAGATGTAGAGTCATGATTCATTGTCATAGTCTAGATAAAAGCTATGAAGCTTGGAAGGTGATGATCCTTTTTAAAACTTCTGCTATGACTTAGTTTCAACCAATTGTTATGTTGAATTATTATTCTCCGAACAAAAGATAGCAAATCAGATAATTATTAATCTTCTTCATCCTTTTTCTGTTTATGTTGAGATCAGTCAGCTTTGATAACAACCCACAAGAACAAAATAATTCATTTGAGAGAGACATAGAATGGACTCAATTACACCAATCAAAAGAGAAAACAATCAAGGGAAGATACTTGGTAAAAATGTGGATGCTTATGGATGATTATGCCGTAGCAGAAGCTCAGCCTTCGTCAGTAAGTTGTGGGCTCACCTACAGTGATTGTGAAACTCTATACCTTGAACGCTTGACTTTATGTAACCATTTGGAAATAATCTTTCTTGCCAATTTTGATGTATCGTTGGTAATTTTAGTTTTGTAGATTTTTTTTTGGTGTTTGCATAAATTTATTGGATTTTATGTTTCAAGTGATGACTGACTACATTTGGAGACCGGTTTGAGTCGCCAATAATTATTTTCCGAGACCAAACCAATACCTTTGGTTTGCTGTTCATAACTGAAAAGGTTAAGTAAGTCTCAACCTATTAGTATGTTTAGTGAATTCGAATTCGAGTTTTTGCACTTTATTTCAAACAAATAGTTACTTGGGTATTTTAATGTTTGAAAATGTGGGATACTTTTGGTTGCTAGCCTTTAAGTCTATTCAAATAATTGTACGCACGCACTGCCCGGCCTGTGTGATTTAGAGATTTATTCATTGGCATTTTACGCCAAATTTTGCGAATGGATATATGTTTTTTTACCAGTATTTTGTCAGTTATTATTTGTTTCCAGTCATTTTTCCAAGGGTTTCATGGGTTCAACATTCTAGAGTGTATGATAGTGGCTTGGCTACCCGTATGGGAGATACATGTGTTTATGGTGGCTAAACGGGAGTTGGAGGTATAGGAATATGATAGTGTCTTAGAATAATGGGAGTGGGAGGTACGCGAGTATATAATACTGGTTTGACAACGACAGTGGGAGGTACAGGAGTATCGATAGTGTCTTAGAAGCGGTAGTGGGAGGTGAGCGTATAATAATGTCTAGGCTATGACATGGGAGACAGTGGAGTGGTTTCTCCATTGAGATGAAAGGTACATGAATATGTGTTGGTGGCTTGGCTACTGGAGCAGGAGGTTTAGGACTGTTGCACAATTCCACCCTTTTGACTGCGGGTATATGATATTTTGATTTTAAAATTTATCGTTGGGTAGAGGAAACAATGACGTTAGCGTCTTCTGGTAGCGGTGTGTTGTGCATGATAATCGCACAAATGAGATGTTGTTAGCATATTTTGAGAACTGAGAACTTTCGAGTTGTAGTTTCTCTTTTACAACACACATTTGTTTCTAACTTTAAGCTAAATATTAGTATTGATATAATCAGGTGGCTGCCATGTTGGCGGCAGCGGTGGTAGAAAAAAGAGGTCAAGTATGTTGATGATTGCACCTTCACTTTAGTAGTAGCTTGCGAATGCTTATTGATATTATTGGTCACCGCTTCTCTGCTTATTCTGGATGTTGGTTGTCATTTGTATTAATTTCAAAATTTGATGAAATGTTATATAGCTTGATTAATCTTATTTATATTTATCTACGGAACATATTATACATGTTAACAAAATGAAAGTTAACCAAAACTGGAAAGTGAAGTAGAAGTACGAGGAGACCCGCCAGGGCAGCTGAATATCCAAAAGTGGAAGCCTTACGACAACTGGTGGTTTTGGTATTTTAGGGGAGTGAATAGGTGAACATCTCCTTACATCTAGAAATCTTGGAAAAACACACATATTGCGACAAGACATGTATAATTTGTGTTGTTCGAAATGAGATTATTGTTAACTGTGTTGATTAATGATTTTTTTCTTAAATATAATGGTCAGTGTGGTTATCCTAAAATACCATCTATTTTAACCATCTATAGTTAAATATGTTTAACCATCCGACTCTTATCATTTCTATTCTCAAGTTTTATAGTTGTTTCTTAGAAATTTTGGTCATATCAGGTGGACCAGGGTGTGGGATGCAGGATGCCTATTTATTCTTAATAAATAATTATTTTGACCAATAAATACTTAACAATGAAAAATGTTTTTAATGTGCATAAATTATCTCCTTCCAATTATAAATTGAAAAAAATACCAATTAAATTAGTTTAACCGCGGATGCATAATTATTGATTCGGTAGGTCTTAGCGAATAATAAAATAAAGGTTCATAAAATTAAAAAACGGAAGAAGACAATTATGCAATACTGAAAGCATACATTACATTGCACCTGTCCTGTTTTAACTCACATTCACCCACTTCACTTTGCAAGGCTTACATGTTACAAATTTTCTAAGTAAAATCAGATATGTCATAATATTTCTCTTTTTCTTTGTTGATTTCAACATTTTTGACAATTATAATTTGATATTTTTTACGGAAACAGAAGGGTTGTAATTCAAATAATTAATGTGCTTTTGTACAATATTAATTAATGGGAAAAATAATGTAGAAAACCGTAATTTTACAAATCATATTCAATTGCATAAGAAGATAGATTATTTGCAATGATTTTCGTGCGACCGTGATTTAATAATTTCTCTAAATTAGAAGATTTACGATAAAATTAACATTGTTCTTTTGCTTTGGTCTTTCATAGTTTTACTATGAATAAAAAGATTTACTATTTCTTATTTTACAAGTGTAATTATAATGGAATATTTTTACTATAATTATAATGGAGTATTACTTACATAAGTTAGATATTTCCACAATATATTGCATATCCAAGGGTATCAAACTGTTTTATCAATCAAAAAATAGTATTTCTATCTTTACATGATATTATTAATTTTTATCTTCATCGCCGACTCCAAGAGTTTTTATTTTAAATAATTTTTATTACTTTTTCATTGATTTTTATTATTTGTTGCAACACTTAGATTGAAGATGAGGTAAATCTAGAGTTAACAGTATGTCTATTGAAGCCTATTGTAAGACCGTTGGTTTTCTTTTAAATCTACGATTGCACCAGCAGTCTTTACCAATCGACGGTATGCAACTCCCTCTGTAATATGAACGGGACATTATGCATTCATCACAACAAATAACGCGTCAATACTTACAAGCAAAAATAGAGGACACGAAAAATGGAGGACATGAGTAGACCTATGTACAAAGGTGAATACACGGTTAATGAGGACGGGGTGCGTAGAATGACTGGTGCAATAGTGTTTCATTCGGGACCTTAGTTTTGTGTCAGATATTTTAAACATTTTCAGTTGAAGGATACGAGAGATGGTAGTATAAATTAGTTGAAGGATGTGAGAGACTGTAGTTGAGAATGAAAAGTACAAATACTTTGGATGTTTTAAATTTCTTTTTCTTGGAATTATTTGTAGACTATTCTGATAGGTGTTATTTGTGTATTAGGGGAACATCATCGAAGATATCTATATAGATTGAATTGGTAAATATAATCAAGGATAAAATGCTAGAGAACTCTAAGAATGTGCCTATACTGGTGATAGTTACTGGAACCTATGTGAAGGATCTTTCGGGTAATAAAAAAATTCGTGTTTCTTTTGTACATAAAAATTGGTTTGGTGTAGTCACGTATTTTGATTCAGTTTAACATTATGGGTATAATTAGCCGCCTTTGTGTTGTTGCATCAAGGGCATCTGGGTATTTGTCGATCTGGATGTTTTACAATGTCACATCCAACCCATCATAGTTTCTTTTTTTCCCGGCTTGATTTAGAAACTGCTGAGGTCTGTAAAGTTTTGACTGAGATCCTTACGAAAGAATGGAGACTGTATTAAATCTGACTAAGATGTTACAGCATGGGATAAACAAGGTATGTACGCGGCACTGTATAGAATTACTGGACAATCAGAGTAGGTAATTATTTTTGCTCGGAAAGGAGGTACGAGAATATATCGACCAAATATGCAAACATCTGAACAAGAAATAATGGTGTAGTTCAAAATAAGAATGTAGTTCTAGACCATTTTAACAACTAGATTAGTTTTAGTCAGTAAGGATGTAGTCCTGAAATCCTAACTAGATGAAAACATACCTTGATTCCGTCCGGTCTAATGGTCAGATAATATATTTCTATTCAAACTTGATACCATTTGAACGACTTTTGTATAGTTTCACTATATATGTCATATCTCAGCATCGAATATTTTATTTTTATATATTTAGGATAGGTTGTTAGGTTGTTGAGGCTTTAGGTAGCAGCTTATCTCTATTGGATTTCTTTAATATTGTATTCATTTTCCACAACTATAAGGATAATGTGATTGTTTATTTTTTTTTACTGTTTTTTCCAGTGGTAGAAGAAAGTGTCTGGGCATGTCATGGGTCTGTTGGTTATTGTCCCAGAGTATTCTCTCTGTAGGTGTGTCACATAGGGGTTATGGAAAAAAAATTTTGCTGATATTTCCAACAACTAGCATATGAAATATTTTCGTGAGAGATCTTTAACAAGTACATACGATTGCAAGAAGTATCAGATCTGCTAACTAACAAGTAAAATCCTTCAGAAACTCTTAATTTTGCCACATATGAACTTTTTAATATATGAGAATAGTAAGAACGTGGTGAAGAAGTTTCCAAATCTCGGAGCCTGCTCACGCGAAATTTTATGCTGATGCGTCATCTTTAATGTCAGATAGTGTCAAGGCTAATAATAAGTTGGATGATGCGGAGGATGCTTATACCCACGCTTCTGAGGAGTATACATGGTCCGCCTATGGTTGGTTTGGATGGTTGCGTTGTGTGGTGTCTATCATTTTTTCCTTTAGTCGTAAGTCCCATAGAGAGTAGCAAAAGCCTATAGACAGCTTTCCAACCAATCTAGCACATGAGAAGTACGGAATTAGAAGAGAAAAACTCTTAATAATAAAACGACAGTTCTAGATTCAGGTTTTTAAATCATAAAACAAGAAAATAAGATCGAGAACAAATATAAGTATATTAAAGAACTCTATCCTAAGTAGCAGTATTAAGAAGGTAATATAGTTGTATAACAACATTAAAATGAGGAGGGATCCCCTCACACTTTTATTATCACACTATCTCATACATTGGACGTTATTTTGTGCATAAAAAACAAACCGTAATGGACTTGAAGTTAATATTATGGGGATATGTTAATATTACAAAGCTCTCTACGTTAGCGAAAATAAGTGTGTTCTAAGAAGTATAACACCACCATCTACTGCTATGAAAATGAGTCGTTGAAAATCAACAGATTTCTGGCCGTCAAAATTAAGACCGATAGATTGTGAGGTTTTATATGTCGGAATGTGCTCATTTTCGGTAGGCATGTATAAATTGGTTAGGGGAACATATCCTCATAATATTAGCTTCAAATCCATTACGGTTTGGTTTTTATTCATAAAAATAATGTCGAACGTGTAAGATAGTGTGAGAATAAAAGTGTGAAGGGATCTTTCCTCCATTAGAATTAGCTATATCTTGATATTTACAATTGTAAAATTTTCCCCTGTCAATGGATCCCCCTTCTTACAAAAATATACCAAAGTTTCAATATGCGACAGTTGACCTCGATTATTAGCAAACTGAAAAAGTCTTGAAATCTGAATAACAACATGAACAAACTAAAAAAGCCTCCAATTACTGTTGTACTGCTACTTTCCAATAGCTTGCACCGACTTTATTTCCCCTAATCATTGTGGGTGGGATATCCCATTTTGATAGTTCTCAACTTTATTACCTAGAGATATCTAGGGGTATAACAACAGATAATGTTCAAGTTCATTATTATTTATAACAAATCTCACAACATGTCACTGACATGGACTCAATAAAGTTATGCAACAGTATTGCATGAAAATCTATCACTATGGCATAGATGGATGAGAGGACTCACCTACAAGGAGAAAGGAAATAATGTCATGTGTTTGTTCTCATTTTCCGCATGCTAGGTCTACATATCAAGCTTCAACATCTTAACATTACAAGATGGCCTATTCTAATGCAAATGATCTGGATATTAAGATTTGCATCTATTATGAGTTGGCATCTTGAAAAAACTGCTCTCTCTTTCCTTTGAAAGTATGCAACAGTAGTGCATGAAAATCTATCACTATGGCATAGCTTGATGAGAGGACTCACCTGCGAGGAGAAAGGAAATAATTTCATGTGTTTTTTCTCATTTTCCGCTGCAGTCTACATATCAAACTTCAACATCTTAACATTACAAGATAGCCTATTCTAATGCAAAGGATCTGGATATTAAGCTTTGCATCTATTATGAGTTGGCATATTGAAAAAACTGTTCTCTCTTTCTTTTGAATTTTTTTTTGTTTGGTACTAACTAATGTAGTGTGTATGTAAAACTTCATATCCGTTTTGTATTATTCAGCTTGAGAATCTTTCTCCAGATTAGACGTATGGGTGTTTATCATGTTGGAGCAAAAATGGTTAATTTGTCAAAGTAACAATTAAGTACATAACAGGTTCGGAATGAAATTGGTGTAAAATATGGATCATAGATGGAAGGAAGTGTTTATTTTCTAAAGAATTATTTTCGATGCCATTTTTTTCTCCAAGAATTTAGTATCAATTGAGTCATAGCAGTATTTAAAGTGGGTCGTAGATGGTAATTGGATGGTAATTGGTGCATCATTTATACAATGCAATTACTAACCGGATCTCCCTTTTGGGAGGGTGCACGGCATATTCAGTTGCATAACAAGATAGACGATATGCGTGATTTTCGTGTGATTGTGATTTAAAACTCCAATTATATGGTAAAATTAGTATTTTTTTGTTCTTTTTCCATGATTGAGAAGATTTACTTCTAACAATATATTGATTATATCCTATCATGAAACTTTTTTAAGAATCTTCCAATACATTTGGGCCACGGGAGCGGGGCGAAGCCCCGCCACACCAAATCAACAATTCCCATCGACCCCGGTGCGTAGCACGGGTTACATGCTAGTTATAATAATAATCTAAATTATTTGACTGTGATTAATCACTTCTTATCGTGCTTATATTATCGCAACATTAAATTATTTTCGTTGAATTTTTCATTCCTTCATTTACTTTCAATTAAATCATCAATATTGGTAAAAACCAAGTATTCTGGAAAAAAAGTGTAAGAATGGTGAAAATTAGATTTTTATCAAGATAGGATTGAAAGAAAACTATTATCAACCACCCATCCACTTACATCCCATTTCTTTTTAGGATAACTATTATCTTATTAGGCTAATTCTTATGGTGATCAAACTTCAAGAAATTTTTTGAAACCTTGCCTTTAATTTGGTTTTATTTCTTACAGTGATTCAAAATAGAATTGTGTCCAATGGCATGGTACATACGGCCCAATAATTTCGTTCAAATAATGTTGTCATTTAATCATATTACTTATGTGAATCGAATGGCTTATATTTCCTTGGGAATCCTGAGGCGCAAAAGTGATTTTCCTGCGCTAAACCATTAGATGTCCAAGCAACTACTTGAACCACATCTTGAATTTAGGGGGCTTTGCACACTTTTCACCTTGACTTTTTTGAACGTTAAACACCATAATACTAAGCTTTAGTAGAAGTTTTATACAAATATATATATATTTACGTTATTTGATATTGGATAAGTATCCTTTATCCCATACAATATTGGCATTACCATGTCCGCTTCAATATGGAGAAAGTATTTGATATGGATAAGTATCCTTTATCCCATATGGTATTGGCATTACCATATCCGCTTCAATATGGAGAAAGTATTTGACAAGATGACAGGATGATTTCCCATAATGCTGTGGGATTTGCACAAAATTACCTAATAATCGACGTGATATGCAAATGTTCGACAACTTTCCATACTATTGCAGAATTTGCACAAAAACATATTTAATAGGCACTTGGATTTTTCGGAAACTTAGTGTTGAGCAAAAAAACCAAAATACTCAACTAGTTACGATATCTTATGCAGAAGAACAACTTAATACAACATAATTGGAACTCAAATTTCCTTTATTATACTAGAAATCCAAATCAATGATCTAGGCAAATCTAAGACAAAGAGATAAATAAAGATCAAATCATCTTTGGATATTAACACTTCAATTAACTAGATCTCGGCACGACAAGGATTAGAATTTTCATTGTTGAACGGTACAAACCTGGTGAGTGTCAATACTATACGCATATCTCCATTTTCCACGCATTCTGATCCAACAATTTCATACAAACGTACAGAGTGGGGTACAGAAACAAAATATGACCTCGGTAATGGAAGTTCTACCTGCCCGACGATTCGAGTTCCGGTCGATGTTCCGACCTCGTTAAACTCTCCATCACGAATAACCTCTAAGCTAAAAACCGAACCTCGGTGTATCTTCTCTGGGTTTAGTCGAAATATGTAGTACATATCCCAATTTGTTGGATCAGGTACCAAGGGAGAATCAAACACGTAAAATTGGCCCGGTCTCGGATCAACCCACATTGACACAAAGTAACTCTTTAAATCTTGTGGGGTTCTTCTTACAATTGGTGTGGTTGGATTTTTGGTGTCGATGTTGACTGCCTTCGCTATGTGAACCACCAAGTATAAAGCTTCATCCGTTCCTTTCTCCATCTCCATCTCTTTTCCTTTCTCTCTCATTTCTTGCACCCCCATATTCAAATTATTTTTATTGATACAATGGCTTGTTTTTATTTTTCTCCTAAAACTGGACTCAGGCTGGTATTTATATAGTGTTGTTTAAAAGAAAAATAAGTTAGTTTTAGAAAATTATCCGTGCCTTTTACTTTTAGGATCTTTTCGTATTTATTTTAGATTTCCTTTGACTTATCATTTATTAAAATAATCATACCGTATTTGAATCGCAATAACTGATAATTAATTTAGTCGATCAGCCATGATGTAATGAAAATCAGCAGTGGATTGTTTCCGGAATCCATTTGAATTAGCATCTGAAACATTAAGTAGTATCCAAAAGTAAATATGAGATTCGGATAACCGGAAATGTATTTATTCTGATCAGCATTTGGATGTCGGAATTTCTATCTGAAAATATAAATAATATTCAGATACGAAAGAATTTGCGTAAAGATTATTTATGTACGCAATTTCTTAAAGAGCCATAGGTATCATAACTTAGGAAAGCGTATAACAACATTTAAATCCTAATGAAAAATATTTATAAATTATTTAAAAAAACATCAATTAGAAACTATAATGTAGATTGTAGGGTGCGCAAATCAAAATCTAAGGATGTCGAGATAATCGCGTAGCTCTTTTGCCTCGGCTTATTATTTTTCTTAAGTTTTTCAATCACTAAAGCAAGAAAACATTGATAAAAAAAAAGGGCATAAGAGGCTTATGCCACCCAATAGGAGGAACAAGGGAGGAGCATGAGGCGAAATGATTTGGTCAGTAGACGAACTTTGAGCTTATTGATAATATACCCAATGAGTAAATCTCTTATGTACTAACTCATATATACAAACTGATTTGGTGAGTTCACAAACTGGTTGATTTTGAGATGTTCACGGATACGTTTTGTAAGTTTAGTATATAAATTGATTTGGACATTTCGTGAATTTATAGATATAAAAGCTCATAAGCTCCGAGACAATTTATTCAAAAATTGATTTGGACAATTCACTTACTGATTTAGTTTTTCTGAATTATCTAACTCCATGATTTTTTGATGGTTCATGAACAACTTAACAATTTTTCTTGGGATAACCACTTGATGAACGGAGCTTATATCGATAAATACACAACTGAACAATCTTATTTTTAATTAAAGATAAATTTCTCGCATCCTTACATGATCAATCGATATTAGGAAGTTGAGGTTACTTGGAGTCAAAGTAATTAGTAATCATGAAAACTAGTTCACGAACTCAGGTTTGATTGTAAGCTGCCTAGCCTTGATCAACATTATAATAAAGGACTCCCCGCATACTATAATCTCAATCCAGGTACTTCTATGTTCTAGTTGGGGCTGGAATTGTCATCTAAATAACTAAGTTTTATCTTGAAACTGTAGTAGGTTACGAGTTTTAAATTCTTCACTAAGGGATTCGTGATTGTTATGATTTCCAGAATCTTATCCTGGTTATCGTAATTCTTGTCTTTATATTCTAGGGTTCATCTCCTCTAATATACGACCATTCAAGAACTATTGATCATAGAATAAGATTGATGGAATTTATAAAACTTTCTTCCTCACTCAGACTTTATAACAAATTCAATTAGGCATCTCTATAACCTTTTGAAGAGAGTAAGCTTTACTAATCGTTGAGGCTGATATCTTGTTTATCCTTGAATATCCATCATAAGAAAATAGAATTTTCATTATATCGATTGTATATCTTTCTAAAGGAAATCGATAGGCTATCTATTAGAGGCAGAATAATTAAAAGTCTTCACTATGGATGAAGCAAGTGCGCAAGGTCATGCGAGATCCAAGAGACTTAAGGAGCAAAATTGAAGTTGAATTGCTCGGATGGTAGATTCGGTCTCCAGTCCGAAATCTGATAGTAGGTTAGTGTTTGTAGCGGCTTGATACAATGTGGTGTTCAAACTAAATGAGGTCCCAGAGTTTTTCTACAAGATTGTAGTTTTCCCATTAATAAAATTCTTGTATGTGTGTGCTTTTACTTTTCTGCATTAAAAACTTCGTATCCTTTTAATTGTTATTAATGCTACAAAGGTTCATATTCCTCTCACATAAAAAGTTGGTGATGTAGTAGGCACCCTCTCCTTTTCAACAAGGCAAGGGTTTTCATCTAAAAAATGTGGATGCATCATTAAAGCATTAGTAGAGTGTGTATGGAGAATCACCCACCAGATAAATAACCCTATATTATGAGGAAAATTTTGTCTCCAAATGAACTTGAAATTGTGCTTCTGATATTGCGAACGCAAAAAATCAAGTTACTCTAGCTAATAAAAGATGACTAATAATTGGCATTGCCATGCCAAAGCATTGCATCATATGACTGTTAGACATTGTATTTTGATCGGGTTGTAAGAAAGTAGTCAGAATCCTCGCTTGAATTGCTCATGAGTACTCACTAATCGCCTCTTTATCGAGCCAATTCTCAAGTCATCATCAAGCACAAGTAAGTGCGAGCAACTCTACTGAGTTGGGCGAGTTTAAACGAATTTAGACCAAAGTAAATTTACAAATAAAATATAAGATATATTGGTAAATTATTTATGTTGTTATTAATCCCATCATCCGCCTCATTCATATAGTTATTAAGGCTTTTTTACTTAAATGATGTTGGTAATGTTTAAACTATGATTTTAATCATATATATATATATATATATATATATATATACATAAGTCATGTTATTAACATTGAACCTGGACAAAAAAAAATCTAAATCTCTAACGGCTCTAAACGAGTACGGGAAAGTTCCTTAGACAACCGAGTAGGTCCGAAAAATGACTTTAAAGGCTCTGTTTAGACCTCTACGTAACACCGTAAAAATTCTGTTGTATCCCAAACAAATTGTTCAAAGAAAAATTACAAACTCAGATATCAAGAGAAAAATTGTTTTGCCTATTTTGAAATTTAGCTCCTACACTAATTTTTGAATTTTCAAATTAATTAAGGAAAAAAATATTTCTTTAATGGTATCCAAACACTCTCCCTTGGAACTTTTAGACACAATACATGGTCCAAACAACAATCTGATACAGTGGCTGCGGGAAAGAGGTAGGGGATCGATTCCCATTTGGAAAGGTTGGATCCTTCTTTTTCCCAATTTCCTCGATGGATAGAGCTGAGATTAGGTGGCGGTTGGATTAGCAGTGGGGCTAGTCTGGCTTGCTAGGTCTGCTTTTGTATCGGGATGCCAAAAAGGAAAACCAAAACGCCAATATCAAAACCGTCGGGTGCCAAAATAAAAACATCAGAAGGGCATATAATCCCCACTGAACACTATCAACAGTCATTCATAAAAGCAAAACCTTAAACAAACAAGAAATCCATCAAAACCTCTCCCATCTTCAAAACTAAAACTAGGGTTTTACTAAAATCATCAAAGGGTATCTCAAATTCCCAAATTCTTTTATGCAAAAGAATAATCACCAATGAAACTAGCAGGATTGAAATCGATAGAGAATGCACATGATGAATCAATATGGGCAGTAACATGGGTACCAGCAACAGAAACAAGACAATCTTTGCTATTAACAGGTTCCCTTGATGAATCGGTGAAGCTATGGAAACCTGATGAATTACATAATGAAGGAAAGAATACTGGTCATTGTTTAGGTGTTGTAGCTGTTGCTGCACATCCTTCCGGTGTTATTGCTGCTTCTGCTTCACTTGATAGTTTTATTAGGGTCTTTGATGTTGATACTAATTCTACTATCGCTACTCTTGAATCTCCTCCTTCTGAAGTCTGGCAAATGCAATTTGATCCCAGGGTAATCTCTCTTTTTTACTGAATTTTTTTCTAATTTTTTTGGTTGTAATTTAGGGTTTTTTGATTTTTTTTTTTTGATTATTCTGAATTAGAGTAGTTGTTTTGGTATTTGTAATAGTAGAATTAGGGCATTTAGTTTGATCTCTGGGTTATTAATTATTGAAATAAGGTTTGTTTTATTTATGAATCTAGTGTTCAACTAGATTAGCTTTTTTGTACTATTTTGGGGTACTAGAGAAACCTAGAAAAGACTTGGCATGGCTAGGTACTGTTGGAATCATATTGGATTGAAAGGCATTTAGATTTTATGCTTGTCTTTTATCGGAGTTTACAATGTTTTAGAGTAGAGATTGAATTTATGTGGATTTGGTAAGAATGACACTGGAAGAGGAGGTCAATGTCCTGTTAACATTGGTATTGAATTGGGTGTTCGACTAGAGTAGCTTTGGGTGTTCGACTAGAGTAGCTTTTTTGTACTATTTTAGTGTACTAGAGAAACCTAGAAAAGACTTGGCATGTAAGTAGTGTTGGAATCATGATATTTGAGGTATAATTGTATCGGATTGAAAGGTACAAATGTAGGCATTTAGATTTTTATGGTTTTGTCTTGTAATCAATGAAGTTAGGTAGATATGGTAACAATGACACTGGCAGAGGAGGTTAATGTTGTGTCAACGTTGGCGTGGAATCAGAACTAGGTGTCGTGTTCGTACAATTGTGGCACCTTTGCATTTGCAAGGTCTAAGTAGCCAAAAGATGTATGTATCTGTATGAAATTGTAGTATACGACAAAGTTGGATATAGGACTCTCAAGTTTTAGTGGTTGTGGTTTCATCTTTGCTCTTGGTCTTGAACAGAAGGGCATAACTTGTAAGTTCCTACAAAGGGCATAAAGTATCTAGTGTTGTGGTCTGTTTTCTAAATTAGTAAAGCTCAGTATAGTGCAGATTTAGTAGTTAAAGCGATATTCTTCTGGTTGAGGAAAGGAGGTGATTAGATCTAATGTATATGGAGATTTGCTCTTTTATCCGGAACATTGTTTTATAATAGACATAACATTGCCATAGAAGTTAAATGGTTTTCTTCACTATATGATAGAGTTATCACAACTAGTTTTCAGCATGAGGCCTTCTTAGTCTTTCGGCTGACACTTAAATCTTAGTTACTGCCTCATTGTTGAAACATATTGTCTTAGTGATTGTTTTCTGATTTCCTGAAAGGAAGACTAGGTAACAACTCTATCAGGGCTTTTCACTTTTATATGGACTAAACTGCTCAATTAAACTTGACGCTCGGTCTAAACCCTCATCCTTGACCCTATGAAAACCATCAAACCATATTTACATGCCCAAGTCAGGTCCCAGATGATTTTCCTGCTCTCTCCTTGATACCTCATTGGTAACCGTTCACCGAGTATTTTTAACTTCCATCTTGTCTTGCATCCTATTTGGAATGCCATAAGACCCTGACTTGTAATTTCGTGTACTAAACATTTCTTCCGAAGCGAATGTGACTGTCGCCAATTCTCTCCTAACCCTGTGGTACATTCTCTCCACATCCGCTTTTACCATAGTGGGGTGGCATGATAATTCACGCTTCTGTATCGGAAATTCCTAGTTCTATAAGTATATGCTCCCCTCTCATTGGATCTGGCACTAGCTTTTTATGTTTGTAACCATTTTTTTCCCTTTTATTCAGTATTTTTTCTGTTTTGGATTTAATTTCATACAGTCATGAAATAGAACTGCACAAAATCACGTAGGGTTTTTGTCACTTATCTAATATCTAGTAATTTCTATTTTTGTTCACCCCACCTGTCCTACGATCTTGAGGATCACTGTGTGTTAGTTAAAGACGTCCTGACAGATACAGCTAAATCAACAGCTGTAAAAGATGTGATACCTTTCCATTGGCGCCAGTCATTTTTGTTACTTGACTTTTATAATAATACTGTATAGTCGATGGAGGAACTGAGTTATGATTTATTTTTGGCTCTAAACACTCCACTGTATGCACCGCCAATTGGAAGAATTTCCTTCAGGCTTCAGATGTTATAGGATTCTGAGCATAAGTTAAACTTAGGATTTGCTAGTTCCTTGGTTTTTCTGTTATTCTTCTCCGAACAACTGATTATTTTTGTTTCCATGTGTGCTGCACTTTTTGTAGCATGCAGTGTGTTTTATGTATTTGTATGGAAATTCCAAACTGATCTGATGATTATTAACTTCCTACAGGGAATCAACCTAGCAGTTGCAGGTGGGGGAAGTGCATCAGTCAAGATATGGGATACAGCCACATGGGAACTTATTGCTACCCTTACTGTTCCTCGTCCTGAAGGATCCAAGCCTTCAGATAAGAGTGGAAGTGGCAAGTTTGTTCTCTCAGTTGCGTGGAATCTGGATGGCAGCCGTCTGGCTTGTGGATCTATGGATGGAACCATCTCTGTCTTTGATGTTTCCCGGGCAAAATTCCTTCACCACTTAGAGGGTCACTTCATGCCTGTGAGGTCGCTTGTGTATTCCCCTGCCGATACACGTCTGCTCTTTACAGCATCCGATGATTCCCACATACACATGTACGATGCAGATGGAAAGAGTATGGTTGGAGCCATGTCAGGTCATGCTAGCTGGGTTTTGAGCGTTGATGTCAGCCCTGATGGTGCAGCACTTGCTACAGGCTCAAGCGATCGAACCGTCAGACTCTGGGATTTGAAGATGAGAGCTGCTGTTCAGACAATGAGTAACCATACAGATCAGGTCTGGGGAGTTGCGTTTCGTCCACCTGGTGGAACAGGCGTCAGGGTAGGTCGGCTTGCAAGTGTGTCTGATGACAAGAGCATATCATTGTATGATTACTCTTGAAAAGTCCCGTTAAACCTGCAAAAGGATCGACACAGGGTGGTATTTGATTCTGTTAGAAGGAAATACACTGATACAGATTCTTTGGTTTGTTCATTTGTTTTCGGATATGATGCCAACAACACCTGGGTCTTGTTGTTCATTAGTTTTAGATTGTAACTTCATTTTTGTATTAGTTCTCCTGCTAAAGACCTTTTTTTAAACTGGTTTGATGATGTCAAGTACATACAACTACAAGCTTTTTAGGGAGCATGTAGGCCTATGACGTTGCAGAAACCGTAAGTGGAACCAACCTTGTGGTGGGTTTGAAGATGAGATGCCATGAAACATCTCTTCTATAGGACCAAGATACTGTATGTTGTGTTTGTTATCCACCTGTGTTGTTAATTTCGCGGAGAATAAATCGGGCGCCGATCCAGGTTTGACGGAAAAATTCTGCCTATTGCGTGACTTGCGTCAATTATGTCCAGAAGCCCGTCAACTAGCCCAGCTGCCCAGGCCCCAGAGAGGCAGGCAGTCATCACTAATGGTCAAAGTCAACTGCGAGTCAGTTGTCAAAGTCAACAGTCAACATAAAATGATCAAAGTCCGCTCACCTTACCCTCTGCCCGGTCCCCAGACCTAGCTCGCCTGGTCTAGACTTCCCGACAAGTTTGCCCGATCCGCTGACCTGTTTTGCCAGTCCATGGTCCACAGGTCCAGTTCGGTCAACTCAATGCGAGAGATATCAAGAAGTTTGTGGATTGCTTTCACTGGAACGTTATGGATGACTTGCTGGCTTAAGTCATGACAAGTAAAATTTATCTCGAAAGTAGGGTTCTTATCCCATATACCACAACATGAGTACGGGATCTAGAGCCTACAAGGTATGCCTATTAGCAATAAAAACTCATGTAAAAACACTGTACTAGCTTGAGTATCAGAAAGTTTTGTAGGTATGTCTCTTGCTCTATTAATCAGTAGGAAAAGGGCATCAATCAAATCATTAGAGACTATACGTCATTCAGCATGTCAATCAATATGTCACTCTCTGTCTGTTATCTTTAGTGTTTGTTAGGGTTCTGTCTTAGCTCCTGTTATCTCCACCTGGTCACGTCTTATAAAGCTCAGGTGTATCTTTGGTTGTGTTTAAGACATTATCAATATTTATAACAACTTATCTATCATGGTATCGAAATCTTAGGTTTTTCGTTCCATTGAATCCATACTTCCAACACCATAGTCTTCAATGTCGTCTGAAGGTGATAATCCTGTGAATCCTACCAATCAATCACAAACTTCTTCCTACAAAGATAATTTTCCTTCATCAATTCCTTTCTCCAACATATCAAACTATGTCTCTGCAACATACATGATACAAACTACTGGTTTGGAAATTTCAGATGGAATTCATACTTATCAGTTCATATCTGTATGGTCTTGTAGATGGATCTCTTCCAAAACCTCCTTCTATTATACAACTCGATGGTAAAGAGCAACCTAATCCAGATTTCACTTTGTGGAGAAAGTGGGACAAATTTGTGATTAGTTGCTTGAATGCAACCTTTTCTCCTTCAGTTCCAAAGATATTTTGGATCAAACTACTGCTTTACAGGTTTGGAACTACCTTGCTAAAACCTTTTTAACTAATTTTTTTGCTCGCAAATCAATGCTTCGAAGTCAGTTATTTAATATGAAGAAAGGGTCTGACTCTTTTACTGAGTTTTTGCAAAAGATTAAGGAAATTTTCGATGCTTTATCTGTTATTGATGAACGAGTGAGTGATTCAGATTTGGTTATGCATATCTTGAATGGTCTTGGTCGTGATTTCGATAATTTTGTTATATCCGTACAAAACTGTGACGTCAATCTGTCTTTTCATGAGTTAAAATCCCATTTGATTCAACATGAGTAGTAGATGAAGAACCAATTACTGAAACCCCTACGGCTCTTGAAAGTGTCACGTCTTCCGCATTCTTTACTAAAAAGACCTTTCCTGCTAATGATGCTAGTTCATCTTCACCTTATGTACCTCTAGATTATACTTCTTGTATTCGTCATATTTTCTGTAGTAGTGGAAAATCCCACTACAACACCCCTTAAACAATCTATATAGCAAAACTAGATAATCATTGTGAAGAGCACTTAGAAGAATTTTTATTAAGTTTAGAAATCAATGCAAAGATGGTAGATAAAACCCTAACTTGGGAAGTAAATAATTTTCTCTCTCCTAAAGTTCTATCTCATCTCTACCAAAAGATCCCCCTCTCAACACAAGGGTGGTTGGTCCTATATATAGGAATTTTACATAGTGGAGGACAGCTAACAAAGCCCCTATTTTCGGATCTGGTGTGCGATATCTTCGCACCCATATATTAAGTCTTCTCGCACGTATTCCTAAACTTCGTACAGAGTCCATACTTTACCCGTGACTTTGTGACGTCATTGGTTCCGTCTTTTTAGATATGCCATGAGCGATGACCGTTCGCTCACTTGTAATATAGTTGCTTCGCATAACTATCAGCTGTGCGATATTTAACCCCTACATTTTGCCTCTTCTCTTAGCGATCTTTATCGAAGAAAGAGCGATGAGAGAAATTTTTTCTTAGTCGCTTTCACTCCTTTATATGATGTCTGTCGCACCCCATCAACTTTCCATATTCTTTAACTGACAATATTCCGAGATCTCGGGTTTAATTTCTCCACATGTTGCTATCATCGTCTTATCTTTGGAAATGTTATGGCTGATACCTGCAACCGTCACTTCATATCTTCTCACACATTAATGCTTTCATAAAAGCGAATTTCACAGATCCTTTATATATCCCTTTTCACTTTCATCTCTATCTTTTTACTCTCCTACTTCTCCTTCAACCTCTGCAATTTTTCTTTTCTTACTGCTGTTATTCTTCTGTTTTTATTATCTTCTCCTTAAATCTTCTCTTCCAGCTGTCACTTCAATTTCCCGTCTGTTGTACTATTTCGCCCCTTTGATCATATTTGGCTATCTTGATTACCTTGATATTTATAATCCCATTATAGAAGAACAACAATGGGGCACAAGGCTGGTTGGAGAATGGTAGAACAGTTTGAAAGGTTGCAGGTCGAACTCAGTAATGAAGGTTTTAAATTATCCGCCCTCCTTCATCAGGACCTACTCTGACGCTTAACCCTAAATGGTTCAAGATTGATCAATGGAATGATCAAAAAGTCATTGTCTCCGTAGGGCAGCTTCTTGCTGGTCTCCCTATTCCTCTCTTGAATCCGCGAATTCCTCTATTTTATAAAATCCTATCGCATGATAAGTTTAAGCGTGCGATTTTTCAATTAAGTGGGGACGCTATAAGGATTATGGTGGAGTTCGCTTGCCGTGTGGTTGGATTAGGATTTCTGTATCCTAGTGAATACAGGAACGAAGCATACGCTGACTTAGAAATTATTCCTTCTGATTATACCGTTGAGAGCTTCTTTGCTAACTACAAAGTGGTGATTATGAAGTCTGAGTCATCTCGCTGGGTTGTTCGTCTGTCGAGGAAAGATGGTCTCGCATAGAATCAAAGGATTATGCGAGACGTTGATTTTAATGATAAGACTAATCGCACCGTACAGAACTCCAATGACAATCGTTGGGATGTTTATCCTGTTATTCTTGAAGGTCCATATATCACCGGTTATGGTGACAATATATCGATACATCCCCTTCCTGAGGGTTTTTTGCTCTGCTCTCCTTCGGAGTTTAGTTGGATTGAGGAAGAGAAAGTGGTATGTCATTTTGACCTTCGCTCCTTTGTCAATCTCTCTTTATTTCACCTTCCATCTTTCTCTGTTTTACTAACTTCTTCATCTCCATATTGCCAAGTTGAAGAAGGAATATTAATGCTCATAAGAAGCGAAGCACACTAGAATCTCTACGTTCGATCACCGATGAAGTAAGAAATACTTTCGATTTTACTTTAACAATATTGTTGCCTCTATTTCTTATCTTTATCTGTGTGCGAAGGTGGACGGGCTAAATATTGGTGGCTCTGATGATGAAAACTCTTCTGAGGGCGAGGAGGAGGATTCTACTCGTGCGAAGTCTAAAGGAAAAGTTGTTTCTTCCAAGTCTTCTGCGAAGAACGTCAATAAGAAGGGTAATCCCAAGAAGAAGAGGAAGATTACTTCTACTACCTATTCTCTTACTCCCTCAGTTCCTCGCTCTCAGGGAAATGAGTTACCATTTCTGATGAATCTACTTCAGCTTCCCCCATGACTCAATTATCTTTCATCTTCAAAGACTCCTTCTCAGCTGTGGGTGATGACAACTTAGTTCGCACCTGCCAAATGATTTCTTCCATATGCGATGCCCCTACCTTGAGTCATGAATCTCTGCGAGGGTCTTCCTCAGCCATATCTCCGGAGTTTCTATATGTTATGGGCTCTATGGTATGCTTTTTATTTCTCTTGTGAGCTGGAGTGAAGGGTGAGTTTGTACCAATGTCTTTTCTTTGCACCTTATTTATTTTGAATTTCCTTGCTTTTTCGTCCTTGCAGATGGTGCGAGCTTCTCATGCGGTTGCCTTAGACTCGCATAGCTAGAATCACTCCTCAGAGGTAGAGTGTGCGAGGGTTAAAGGGGAAATTTTGAGTAAAACAGAGGAGGCCGATACCCTTCATCAGAGAAACAATCAGTTAGTAGGTGTGTTTCTTTTCGCTCCCTCCTACCTTATGAATTTTTGTTATGTCTTCATATTTTTCCTATTACTCAAACCTGCAGAACTTTATAACTTGACCGAAGAGGCGGCTCACCTTCCTGATGATAATGATTCCCTTTTAGAGCTTCTTAACATCTCCTTGGATAATTTCCATATGCGTGGTTTAGAGAATCTTAGTTGGAGGGAACTGAGGCTAAAATATGAAGCCCTCATCTGTGATCATAGGCCAATGTTATCTTGTTATAGGGTCTTTCAACGTCGCGCCCGTGAAGATAAAGAGAAATTAGAATTTTAGAAGTGAAAAAGAATACTCTTATTACTGAGAAAGAACATGTAACTATCAATAGTGCGAAGGCTTTGAAAAAACTTCACGATGCTAAACTCGAGGTTCAAATAAAAAGGGATCGTGCCATTAGTGAGAAGAATACTCTCCTCTATCGCGATAATGAACTTCACTCTCGTCTTCTAATAGAGAATGATGATGAGTTTGAGTGGGCTTCCAAAGTCCTTGATAATGCTAGACTGGGGTTGGCTACAAATGTTAGTTTAGAGTCTAACCATGTATCCTTGGTTAACACCATCATTTCCGAAAAATAAGGTTTCTTATTGTTTTTATTTTATGACTCTGCCTCTACTTTGTCTTTTAAATTATGTACGTGCGATGTTGACTTTTATTTCTTGTCTCTTCGCAGCTGCTGAAAAGGAATTCCTTGAAAAAGGAGAAGAAGTATCTGCGAGATATTGAAAGTCTACAGGCGAAGTCCAATGTTGAAATTCAGAGGCTGGAAGCGAATTATGAAGCTCGTGATACCAAGTGCCGCCGTCTCAAGAAAAATCTCAAAGTCACCGTTTCCAATTTGACCAAGGGTGCAATTCGCATACATGATGAGGCTATTAAAGGGGAAGTGGGCGATCTTTGTGCTGAACATGATATCCCGTTTCCATCGCATTATGAGTTTAAGGATCCTTCCGATAACGAAGAAACCTCCGAGATTTCCGATAGCGACTTTGAATCTGGAGATTCTGATAAGGAAGATCGTTATTCTGAAGTTGATGAAGATGACGCTGGCGAGTTGTAGTCGTTCATTTTTTCTACTTCTTTTATGTTCTCTATGTTGTACATATACTGGTTATTTTTCAGCCTTTTAATAAATGTCTTCTTCTTTCCCCGTTTACTCTTTTCCTGGCTATTTACCAAAAATAAAACATTCTCCTCTCTATTGATTTATATATGTTAGTCCATAAATAGCTTATGAGCACGAATATAACAATGTTTGCATGAGTCTATCATACATATGCGAAATTATTTTAGGTATACGAGTCTATCATATTATGCGAATTGTCTACCATGTTCAACATAAGGCTAGTGTGCTTACGCGAATAACATAACCTTGTCGTGTTTATAATCCCATTATTTCCTCTGTTATTCACGGGAGTGCAGGTGTCTCTGCTGAATTCTTCATTATGTACAATATATTTGTGATTAATTGTTGTAGTGATCATTTCATTGCCTCTACTTTTACTGCATCCTACAAAAATAATGTTAGTGCGGTCTTTTGTGTTTGTTTGTGAGGTCTTATTGAGCCTCCCTAAGTAGAGGTCTTAATCAGCCTCCACTGTTAATATGACTTATTTTTGCCTCAGGGTATTTATTTTGGTCGTGCGAAGAAATCGCATGAGGTCTTTACACTTTTGCTTAATGACCCATTGATCCCGCCTTATCATCTTTCGTATTATTGCCTCTGCAGGATATTTTTATGTGCCAATATGACAGGTCTATACTCTTGTTTGAGTTATAGTCCCATGATATTGTCGTCTTTTGACATAATTCAGCTCCCTAATGGAGGGTGCCGTCCTTATCTTCCCCCTGGTTTCCCCTTCAAGGAGACGTACCCCTACCGGGTTAGGGTGGGATCCTCCCATCCAGTGATGCAACAACCAGTTGTTTTCGCATCCTTGTTCGAGTCTGCACCCTAAGTGGGGTTTCTTTAGGACCGAGTATATCATAGCCAGGACTTGCCAAGAGCGGCGAGGTACGCTCCAGACGCACCCAACACCCTTGGCTCAACCGTGTACCGCGGTGCCCTAGTCGAGTTTCTACACTCCATGATAGAGAACTTAGTACCTTAGTTTTTCAACTAAGGAGTCTCTATCGGATAGGCTTTTATTCGCCCCCAATATCCATGACTTAGGTCCCAAGGATGGTATGGCTTTCGCCCGATCCATGCATTACTAGGTTTTCTCTAATTATGACGCGCGTTAGGGATTATTTATATTTCCTCTTGCACAAGTGCGAACTAGGGTGAACGCCCAATTGGATACCCAGCCTCCCTAGTTAGAGGTTTTAGATTTTATTGCCCCCTATTGAGGTTTTATTTTGAGGTCTTATTTTTGCCTCGCTCTCTTTTTGTATGTTATAAATATTCATTGTAGAAGAAATATAATTTCTCTTTTAATAATCTTTGCTCGTACACATCCAATTTTTCTTTTTCTTCTTTATTCACACACATAGAAATATCCTACTAGTACTATATAATATTCTACTTGCTGCTTCAGCCTTTTTATCCCTTCACTCACTTCGCACGTAGGTGGCATCCTATCCATAATGCTGCTTCAGATATTTCTTGTTGTAAAGCCTACTCTCCATTTTCTCCATATTTCTTCCATCTCTTTCCATTAGCTGGTACATCCTGTCACCAACATATATTTCTACCACATAAGGTCCAGCCCATATTATTTTTCCTTTCCTCGTCCTTCCTTATTTTTGATATGGTGGTATCTCGCTCATAACTAACTCTCCTGGATGAAATTATTCCCTTTTGGATTGCTTCACATACTTAAGACTTTTTGCTCCTTCGACTCCCTTGTGAATTAGATCAGTGCTACTCCCTTCTTCATTTTCCATTTTTACCCCGGCGGCTTCTCTCTTTGTTGGTTCTCCACTTTTATCATCTTCTCCTTCTTTTATTATGAAATTAATCATCAATCTTTCGCACCTCTTGCTCTCTTATGCATCTTTCTTCCAAATGTTTCTTCTTTTAATCGCACGCGCTTCACTTTTCTCTACATCGATTTTATTGCATGTTTTCGTTTCATTGGCATCTCCTCTGATGATTCCAACGCCTTGGGGTAATGGGAACTTAATACACTGATGATATGTGGAAGCCACACCCAGAGTGCTATGTAACCACGACCTTCCAATTAATGCATTGTACGGGGATTCGACGTCCACGACACAAAAGGTTATTTCTGTGGAGATCGTGTTGAGAGGTATTCGCATAATAATTTGTCCTTTTGGCTTGTTGGCCGTTCCATTGAAGCCGTATATTTTATAGGTTGACGGAATCAAATCTTTATCTTTTCCTCCCATTGTCTTATATGTATGATAGAATAGAATATCCACCGAGCTCCTAGAGTTAATTAGTATCCTATTTATCGCCCATGTGACGTCCTCTCCATCTTCTCCTTTGTCCAATTTTTATTTTGGTATTATCTCCAGCTTGACCACCAATGGACTCTCATGAAGTTCGCCTCCTCCTGGTACTTCATCTGCACTAAATATTATTGGATGCTTCTGCCACTCCTTTAGCTTTGGTATCTTTGCTAGATTCAATATTTCTTTTTCTTTAGCATCTCTCGCGTATACTCGGCTCAGCACATTGTCATGGAAGTCTTCTATACTTTGAACGAATGTATTATTGAATTACAATGTAGATTCTTGGCATTCTCTCCCACTTCTATTAGAAAGGTGTTTTTTCCCTTGTCTGCTCCTGACGATTGGCCTCATGTTGTTGGTTGTGTTGGTGGTGGTGGTGGTAGTGGCGTAGCTAGGAAGTGATTAAGCTTTCCCTGTCCAATCATTCTTAATATGATTCGTTGAATATTCTTGCAGTTATTTGTTATGTGGCCATGGAAATGATGATAAGCACAAAATTCTTTACGTCTTCTTCCAGATGGTGGTTCTTTCCCAAGATTAGGTGGCCGTATTATCTCCTCCATTAATATAACTGCCTCCCAGACTTTATCCACCGTTGTGTTAAGAGGTGGCATTCTAACCTCCTCATGGACTCTATAGTTCGCGCCTTGATTGTAATATCTCCTGTTTCCTCCACATCCGTCTCCATGATTGTCGTATCTTGCCACCTTGTTGTTTCCTCCATGTTTATTGTATTGCCTCTCTTTGTATTCTTGCTCATACATTTCTTGGTCTCTACTACTCATGGCTACCTGCTTTTGTTGATCTTTTACGATTAATTTCTCTTTACTTCCCTGCGAAGTGCTCGCAACTGCGTTTGCCATCCTTGGTAATAGACTTGCATTTCTTATATTTTCGCTCGTGACTGCAACCGGGTAGGACTCCATGTCTCTCTGCTTTTTTTCAAGAGCGATATACTCTTCCTGGTATTCGCGCAGCTCTGCCATCGTTATTCTGTCTTTCATTCTGAACACGTGTGTAAATAAAAAGTCAGTCGGAAACAATACATTGATGAAGGATAAGATGAGATTTCTTTCGTCCACTCGCCTGCCATTTCACTACTCATTTTCCTCCATCTATTGGTCAAGTCTCGCAAACTTTCATTCGTTCTCCTTCGTAGGCTAAATACTTTTTCAATTCCTGGTCTTAGCATACTACTGCTGATGTATTGTCCCAAGAAAAAAACTCTGCAAGTGCTCGAATGATTGTATTGAACCCACTGGCAATCCGTCGAACCACTTTAAGGCTTCTCCAGCGAGGCTGGCAGGAAAATATTTGCATAAGACCGCATCGTTATCCTCATATTGTAACAAAGCTAAGCTTTATGTCTTTAATTATATGCTGGATCGCGCATGTAGATCCGTCAAAGATGTTAGGAAACGTGGGTAGTGCGCACTTTCTAGGTATATTTACTAATTGTATCCGCCGTGCGAAGGGCGTCCTTGCTGCTTCTTCTATCGCTTCCTCTAGCTGTCTTCTTCCTCCATCTTTCCCTTTTGTTACTAATTCTCTTAGCTCTGCTATTTCTCTTAAGATTTCACCATTTGGAAATATGTCTTCTTGTTGTTGCCTAGGTCTTTTCAACCGGGCTTGCCTCAATCTGTTTTCGTGCCTGCTTCATCGTATGGATTCTTCTAGTTCTTGTCGTTCTTCATCGTCTCTTCTTTCTCTTAGCCTTTCCCTTTTATTTATCGCATTTTCTTGTGCAGCTCTATCCCTCTCATTTTGCTGCCTCAGCATCTCTCTCCCATGGAGTATCATGCTTGCTTGTTTTACGTCATTCTCTCGATCTGATCCATCATGCACCCGGTTGTTTTCATCATTTCGCTCCAATCTACCTTCTCTACGATGTCCTCGCCTGGGTTCATCCTCTCCTATTTGGATATACCGGTCTTCTATGCGATCGCCTTCGCGCTCCTCCTGCGAGTTTTTGTTTACCTGAAAAGCGTTATCCATAAATTATCCTTGTGTATTATTTCCGTGCTCAGATCTACTCCTCCTAATAGTACTCCTGCTTGTCGTTGATCTCGAGCTCGCACGTGTTTTCCTGGATCGTGATCGTGACCTTTGCTCTTGTAATCACTGATTTTCCTCTCTTAGTTCATCATTTTGTCGTGTCAAGTTCGCACGTAGTTCCTCTTCTCTTCTTCTTTCCTCTGCCAATCGCTGCCTTAGTTCTGCAATGGTCATGTTGTCTTCAATTTCTCCTACTTCTCCTTTTTCATGTGTCCTATCTTCGTTTTCTTCTGCGGTATCTGTATCCGTAGTGTGAACACTTACTTCATCATAATTTCTTTGATCATTCTCCCTTGGTTCCTGCTGGATCTGAGATCTGATCGGCTTAGATCTGTTGTTCCTCTCTGCCATTCTTGATGTCTCTGTGATTTCGTCTCTTCTTCTACCTGCAATTCTTCTACTCCTCCTAATCGGTGTTGTGTTTTCTGCTGCAGATGCTTGTCTCACCATTTTGTATTCCTGGAATAGCACTTTCCTCACACACTTTATTCAAACCCAAGACTTCCTTCCTAAACGTAAATTATCAGTTAGTGAATCTAATTATTAAAACCTTTTAAAAATAATCGAAATCATTCACGAAAATAAAAACAACACGAAATTTTCGAAAAGCAAGTTTTAAAACTTTCACAAACAGGTGTAATCCCTTCTCCTAGATGTATTCTAGCGCCAAAATGTAGTAGTGGAAATTCCCACTACAACACCCCTTAAATAATCTATATAGCAAAATTAGAAAATCATTGTGAAGAGCACTTAGAAGAATTTTTATTAACTTTAGAAATCAGTACAAAGATGGTAGATAAAACCCTAACTTGGGAAGCAAATAACTTTCTCTCTCCTAAAGTTCTATCTCATCTCTACCAAAAGATCCCCCTCTCAACACATGGGTGGTTGGTCCTATATATAGGAATTTTACATAGTGGAGGACAGCTAACAAAGCCCCTATTTTCGGATCCGGCGTGCGATGTCTTCGCACCCATATATTAAGTCTTCTCGCATGTATTCCTCAACTTCGTACAGATTCCATACTTTACCCGTGACTTTGTGACGTCATTGGTTCCGTTATTTGAGATATGCCATGAGTGATGACCGTTCGCTCACTTGTAATATAGTTGCTTCGCATAATTATCAGCTATGCGATATTTAACCCCTACATTTGCAAACAAAAGGGTCACTCTTCTTAGTTATAGATGTCCATATAGATACTCTAGTAACGTTAAACAACTTGGACCTAAGCCACAAGATCATAGTTATATTCAGACATCATCGACCTTAAACCATGTTAATTAGATGTCTGATTCTGCAGATACTATGCATATGACTAACTCTAAAGGCATTCTTAAGAACCCATCTCCTTACAATGGGCATGATGAAGTTTTATTTACTTCCTATTAAATTGATTGGTGACACAATTTTTGAGTCTCCTGACTCTTATATAGCTCTTAAGGATGTTTTATATGTACCTGACTTGAATCAAAATCTTATGTCAGTTAGTAAACTTAATAGTGACAACTACTGTTCAGTTGAATTTTTCCTTGGGGTTACTCAATCAAAGATGGTAATCTTTACCCAATACTCTCCTTACACACTACTTCTACTTCAGAGTCTCCTGTTCAAGCCAATGTCACTACAAAGAGCACTTACACACTATGCCATAAGACACTTGGTCATCCTGCTAATGCTATCTTGAAGAGACTTCACTCAGCTTCACTCAACAACTTTACTGTAGATGACCCTGGTTCTCTTTGTCACTCATGCCATATTGGGAAAGTAAGAGACTACCATTTTATACTTCTGATAGAAAGTCAACAACACCATTACAATTAATTTACTGTGACATTTGAGGTCATGATACAACACCATCTACTTTAAGTTTCAGATATTATATACTATTTATTGATGATTGCATTAAATATCACTGGGTTTATTCAATTGAGACAAGAGATGAGAATATTGTCTTCTTCAAGTACTTCTAAACTATGTTTGAGAATTCGCTCTCTATTACTATCAAGTATTTTCAATGTGATAGTGCCTATGAATTGGTCAAGGGAGAGTTCATAAATTTTCTTGATACTTATGGTATTATTGTATACTTCTCTTGTCCCAAGATACCTCAACAAAATAGTGCTGCTGAGAGAAAGATTAAACACATGACTGAAGTTGGCAATAACGTTCAATTTGCAGCTTGTTTGCCAAAGACCTTCTAGATTGATTATTTTCTCACTGCAACTTTCTTGATCAACATGACACCCTCTAAATTGATTGAATTCACTACACCATATGAGGTACTATTTAATAAACTACCTGATCTTTCTTTCCTTAAAGTTTATGGTCGTGCTTGGTTTCCATTTCTTGGACAATATATAAAGGACAAGTTAAGTTCAAAATATTCATTGTGCACTTTTCTTGGATATAGTCGGTATCAGAAAGGGTACAAATGTTATGATAATTCAAGTAAAACGGTTAACATTTCTAGGCATGTGGTTTTTGATGAAACAACTTTCCCATTTTGCTGTTGTACTAAAGCTTTAATTACTCCATCTGCTTCTACTTTCCATATTTCAATATCTATTTCTTTTCCTGACTCAACATCTAACCCACCTGATAACACTATCATTGAGGAGATCTATCCTGATCAATTTGTTCTCCCAGAACCAAGTGTTGATGATGATATGAAACTTGATGGAGCTGAGCTTATAAGTGATCATACACAAATAACTGAAGAACCAATTATCTTTAGCACTCCTCCACCAAGACATTATATGACTACAAGATCTCAAGTAGGTATTCATAAGCCTAAGTACCTTCCTGACTTTGTTACCTACTTTACTGCCACACATCCTCTTCAGGTTGTTTTTACTTCAAAGGTGATTTCTCTAGAAGAACCAAAAAGCTTCAAAAATGTAGTTAGGAACCAAAAAAGGGTTACCTCCATACATAAAATATATAAGGTTCTTCAAGATAAAAACATACAGAATAACGTACCATATATGACCCATCAATAAATGTGCCTGGCTGCAAATAGGTTACAAAACCAAATTGAGGTCTGATGGCACTGTTGAGAGATTTTAGTCTAGGTTGGTGGAAAAAGGATACTATCAACTAGATGGTATTGACTATAGAAAGACTTTCAACCATGTGGTTAAGTTCACTACTCTAAGAATTGTTCTTACTGTTGCTCTCTCTAGAGGATGGAAGATGAGACAACTTGACGTCTCAAATGTTTTCCTTCATGGCGATCTGACTGAAACAATCTATATGCAGCAACCACCTGGGTATGTTGATCCTGAAAATCCTACACATGTGTATGTGCAAATTAAACAAGTCTTTTTATGGTCTAAAGGAAGAACCTAGAGCCTGGTTCACTAAGTTCATCAATTTCCTACTTCAAGAAGGTTTTACAATGTCAGACTCAAATCATTAACTCTTTTTTTATTTCTCTAGTGAGTCTAATTTACTTCTATTGCTTTATGCTTATGATATCTTACTAGTAGTTAGCTCTCAAGACATTCTTTCATCATTCATTATCAAGTTAAGTATTGATTTTGCTATGAAATATCTAGGAGATCTTAAATACTTCCTTGGTATTGAAGCTGAAACCTTGCCTGACAATCAAAAAATTATTCTAACTCAATGTATATAAGTACTCGGTGGATCTACTTAAAAGAAATGATATGCTGGATTGTAAACCATGCTCGACTCCAGCGGGACATGGACCAAGAGTATCTCTTACAAATGGTGAACCACTCAAATATCTTTAAGATTATAAAGTATTGTTGGAACTTTACAATGTCTCACCCTGACTAGACCAGACATTACTTTTGGTGTTAACCATGCTTCACAATTCATGCATGCTCCCACTAATTCTCAAATGACAATTGTTAAGAGAATTTTACGCTACATCAAGTCTTCTCTTGGGTCAGGCATCAAACTTACTGCAGGGGATATTACTACATTATATGGATACTCTGACTCTGATTGGGCAGGCTTTCCTGGTTATTATGTATTTCTTGCCTCATCTCTCATTTTTTGGATTTCAAAGAAACAACTAACTGTGTCCAAATCTAGCACAGAATTTGAATACAAGGCTCTCTCTTTATTGGCATCTGAGGTTATGTGGTTATCAACTCTACTTCTTGAACTTCATTTGTCACTTTCTACTCTATTTACCCTGTACTGCGACAATAATGATGCAAGAGATCTCGATGAAAATCACATTTTCCATGCTCGCACGAAACATATTGAAGTTGATTATCACTGTGTCAGAGAACTCCTTGAAGCTGGTCTTTTTCAGTTCACCTACATTCCTACAACATTGTAATTAGCAGATTTTTTCACTAAGGGTATGACCTATCCCGCGTTCTATGGTCTGAGAGACAATCTGATGCACTTCACTTCACCAGATGCATCAACTTGAGGGTGTGTGTTAGAGACTATATGTCATTCAGAATGTTTCTCTCCGTCTGTTATCTTGAGTGTCTGTTAGGGTTATGTCTTAGCTTATGTTATATCCACCTGGTCATGTCTTATTAATTCCCAGGTATACCTATGTTTTTGTTTTAGACATCATCAACACCATTATAGTAACGCTAAAAAGGTAGATCTTAAAGAGTGCTATAGAGGCTCGGGCGACAATTCAGATTACAAATTTGTGGCCTTGTGATTGAAATTAAACCCGTGATTGCCAAGTAGAAAAACCAAATATAAGCCAAATTTGGCTGAGATATGACATGAAGTAATTGCTGGATAAAAATTGTACATAAAAAGTTTAGAGGTAACATAAATTCTTTCTTCGCCAATACTTATACAAAACCGGCTGCTTCTAGTTTGTGGGCAGTCATTTTTGAATTCTAGAGAGTTAGTAGTCAATTGTTCAGACTTGAAACTCAAGAATGATGCCAGTGTCTTGTTATGGATATATATTTGGGTTGGTAATACTCCTTTGCAGACTATGTTTCCTTACTTATTCAAAATTTCAAGATGGAAGAATGCTTTTGTAGCTGAGTTGGCTACTAATTCAGATGGATGAAATCTGAATTTTTCAAGGAAACTTAGAGAATCAGAACTTGGTTATTCAATTCAGTTACTCCAATTAATTGGTTCCCCTAGTGATCACTTATATGAAGGCGCGGATGAAAGGACTTGGCTAAATGGTAAGATTTTTACGGTAGTTGCAGCTTACAATACTTTTGATAACATGGGATCATTGGTTTCCTTATAAGCAAGTATGGAATGCTCTCATTTCTTTGAAGGTGTCTTTATTTGTTTGGACCTTGTGCTACAAAGGCGCGCCAACAAGAGATTTTCTCTATCGAGCAGGGAAGGTGCAATCTTTTCTTTGTCTTTTTTGTGCTTCTAAACAAGAAACAAACTCACACTTATTTATTCATTGCAAGTTTACTAGTAAAGTCTGGAACTACTTCTTTGATAGCCTAGGATTAAATTGGGTTTATCTAGAATCTGTTAAAGCAACAATCTGGAATTGGAGAGTTGCGAAACCAAAAACAAGAAAACCGAAAATTTGGTTTCTTTTACCTTTCGTAGTTTGGTGGATTCTTTGGCAAGAACGGTTGTTTCAAAAATACTTTTAGGAGTAGTAAGAAACTTATCATTATAGTTAAGTGCACTATGTTCAATTGGTTGATTCATACCAAGAATTTTGATGGTTTCTCTCTGTAGGTGTAAATAATCCACAGGGACAGGTGGAACAATCCTAGACGATGGCGTACCAAGAGAAATAAGCACTAGAAGTACTGAATCGTCTCACCAGATCAGGAAGCGAGAAAAGAAAAACTGAAGCAGCCCGTGAGGTTGACATAAAGGAAGAGAAAGTTCTGATGTGATGCTCATCGGGTACGAGGACAATAAATGCACTGATAGAGTTGGTGAAGAGATAAGAAGAGCTCGGTCAAAGTCAGACTCGTCCAGGGACCTAAAGGGCGACATCGGTCATCTCCACCAAATAAGCGACATCGGGTAGTGGGATATCGGAAGAGGACATCACTAGGCTCGGCTAGATATCTCGACTTGAGCAAATAAGAATATCGACTGAAGCATCAGCTGGTCGCCCGAGAAGAACATCAAGGAAGCTACATCAGGCCCAACATCGTAGTATTGGATGTATCATCATCTGTGACTATAAATAGAGACTATGTAGAGAGGTAAAACCCAAGTGAGAAGTGAGGAAAGAGAGTACACCTAGAGTATTGAGAGAAAAGCAACTATCTTGTAATCTTGAATCAAGCAATAAGATCATCCCTTTACCCCCGTGGACGTAGGTAATCATACCGAACCACGTATATCTTGTGTTCTTCTATTTCTCTCGCTTGTTTACTTCATTGCGTACGTTTGTAATCCTTTGGATGTAGTGGTAGGATTTTCTACAACTACATTTTGGCGCCGACTAAGGGGACCGTGTGACATCTTCGGATACCTTGAAATCGGTTGCCAAAAGAGAGAAATCCAAGCTCCTAAGTCACCTTACGTGTTAGTTGAAGCTAAGGGAGAAACTCTTTTGGTTAAATGTGTTGGTAGACAAAGCTTGCAACATGTTTTTGTTTTATAAAAACGACTTTCTTAGTAGAACCTTGTTATGTTTTGGTGTAGGACTGTCTTTAATAGGATCAATCCTTTTTGCTTTCGATTAAGTCGAGTTTTCAAGATTAAGTCATTAAACTAGGCTGTTTGCTTGAGTTGTCCAAGCGAGTTATTAGAAGATCCGCAAGCTCCCGAAATAACATCTTTTGATGTTTGGTAGAAGCTAGAGTGAAATTCCACCTCGCTGGCCACCTTTTCGTCTCAAGACTCTAAGGTTGTTTAACTGTCAAAAATAGCGTCAACACCGTTAAAAGAGAGATTCAACAGCTCTTATAAACATCTATTGATAATAGTCGATGCTAAGTGAAAGATTCTAATGGTTGAAATGCATAGGTTGCTAGATTTATCGTTTAAGTTTACCTTTGTGATTAAAAGCTCGATTTTGTTACATTTGTTTTCACTTACTTAATCCTTGAAAAGCTCACGGAATTTTAGTTTAAAAGGAAAAACTTGTTTAGTTATCTTCACCGTCTTAATTTCGTCGAGTAAGTACCATAAAATTTCTTACCTTATGAGTAAGTGATTTCAGTCGGAAAAGTTTGATTAATCTTCTTACGTCGAGTTAAGTGTTTTCTGTTGAGTTAAACCTCTTGATTAAAGATCGCCTCGTCTTCGATCTAAGTTAACCGTTATAACACCTCAAATCTCCCAAATGGATCATCTTTGATGATCGGTAGAAGCTAGATTGAAACGTTATTTCGCCATTTAAACCTTCTTACTGAGTTAAATAAAGTACAATGGTGGTGGAGGCAAGACTAACTCGAAGTCATCGAGTTTAGTTTTCCGGAAACTACGGATGGAAGGAGTATAGTGAGTGCTTTGTTAATAAGTCTCATCTTGATCCTACAGTAAGAGCCTCACAACATCAGTAGAAAACCAAAGGAATCCTATGGTACAACTGTCTTCGGGGATTTCCGGCAATCCGTATAGGTAGACCGTCAGCGCAACAACTGGTGAAGGTTGTCGTTATTATCAACCATAGCCAAGAAAGAAATCTTCCGATCTAACGCACGAATGATTAATGACTTCTGGCACTAGGAATGTTAGGACAAATAATGATTAATGCATAGAGAAAGTACCGAAAGCGATGTGTCGAGATAACTTTTCAAAGATTGTCCTTTACGATCAAAACCACCTGATTGCTGAGATCACACGCTAGCATAAATGGAATTGTATTACAAAAACTTTTTCCACCCTACACAGCAGAACTGTGTACTTCATCCTTAACCTTTTCGAAAATAGTTCGAAGTAAGTTCTGTGTACTTTGGTGACGTAGGTAGGGACGGGCAAGCCGAGGCACAAGAGCAACACTGAAGGTGATGGCGAGTACCTCCAGGATGGGTAGGATTCTCAGGAACCGGGCCATAGTGGGATCTAGTGCACAAGAAGGACTGACGGATTCCCGACAAGAGGACAGTAGACAAAACCATCAAGGCGAGACTCAGGCACCAGGCAGAGGCATAGCAACTGTCGACGAGGAAGTCGATCTAGGCCGAGACGACGATCTCCCACCTAGAATACTGAGGATCAACCCGAGCCAGATGATGCAGGGCGACATGGAAGACGGAAGAACTGCATCGGATACTGAGGAAGAGGAGGAAGTGCAAATGATGCAGGAGGAACGGAGGCGAGAAAGGCAACCAATGGAGTATCAGCGTGCACTAGAACAAGAAGGAGAAGGGCTTAGATGAATGCGCTTAGGAATGAGCGACCTCAACCGAGACATCCCACCAGTAGCAGCTGATCCTCTCGTAGCTCCAACCGTTCCCCCCATTATCCCCCCGGCAGGACCTCCAACTGCGCCCCCCAATGTAGCAGGAAACCAAGTGAATGGCCACTCTAGCCATGAGAGCACTGACCCAATGTTACTTTCTATCTTGGCGAGCCAAAGAAGGCAGGAAGACCTTATGAGAGAGCTGCAGAGAAGGAATCTAGCCTTGGAGCATGAAAACTACCAACTCCGCAACTAGAGAGCCGGGTCAAGAGGATCGTCGAGTCGAGGCGCTTCTAGCAGTCACACCCAGCCGAGAAACACTCCGACCCCACCCCCGAACTGAGAGCGCATGCCCGACCCTAATCGCTCAAGGGGAGGGTATGGTCCACCCGAGGATTCTTCGACCGAGGAAGAGGCACACGAACGAGGGTACGGATGCGACAACCAAGCAAAATATAGATCAACTTGAGCAGATGGTCAAGAAGCTGACAGGAAATGGTGAGGACGATAAGTTGGCAGAAGTGATCAGTGAAGCACAGAAGACACCATTTACTAAGGAATTGGATTGGACTCCCATCCCGCCAAAGTGTACGTTGCCGATCTTCCCATCCAGGTTTGACGGCATGGGTGACGCAGGAGAACATATCAAAATGTACATCATGTCTTTGTTACAATGGAAGAATCACGATGTGGTCATGTGTAGTGATCTATACTACAAACAGCTCTGATTAGGGATTCAATTCACAGGATCTACACTGTGATATTGAGAAAGACCTCAAAGAGGCAAAAGAAACATAAAGTCTCGATAAAATTCTTCACACCCATCCATAGGTGAATATAGACCAATAAAAGAACGAGAGGTTTTGGCTCACACGTGCCAGATACTCACATAAGAATTCACTAAAGACAACCCTAGAATTTATAAGGGCACCCCTGACTATGACTAAGAAGGGATATGACAAATGCCGGCTCCTACAGAGCATCCTTGTCCTCAAGGATGAACTTGGGAAAAGAAGATTTGATGGCAGCTACGTCTTCCCAGGATGTATCTCCATCCGCTGTATGAGACCATTGTATCTCCACCTGTGGAATAGGTCGACGGCCTTTGAAAATGGTGCGAGAGTTGATAACCTTGACAGGTTTCACCTTAAACAAACCCTCCTTGTCAATGTTGGGAAATGAAGTCTGTGGTAGTAACCCTTGTCCAAGCTTTTGCTTAAGCTGTGAAACGTGAAAAATGGGGTGGATGCGGGAAGAAGCAAGCAGTTGAAGTCGATAGGCCACCGCTCCAATTTTCTCTAAAACCTTGTATGGACCAAAAAATTTGGCTGCCAGCTTGAGATTCTTGCGTAGTTGGACACACATTTGACGATACGGCTGCAGGCGTAAGTATACCCAATCCCCAATTGCAAGAACTCTCTGTTCTCCTCTTATCGCCCTTGTTGCTTAATGCGGTGTTGAGAGTGGAGAAGATTCGACGCAGGATCGTAGTCATTATTCCCCTTTGGTGTAGATAATCATTGACCACAGAGTGACGTATGCCACCCGTCTGATGGAGTCCAAACTGTGGAGGAGAGTAGCCGTATAGAGCTTGAAACGGCGTGAGTTTCAAACTAGTGTGGTAAGAGGTGTTGAACCACCACTCTGCCAAAGACAGCCAAGAAACCCACTTGGTTGGCCTGTAGCTACACATACAACGTAAATACGATTCCAGGCAAGCATTGACACGCTCCGTTTGGCCGTCTGTTTGCGGATGGTACGAAGTGCTCATGTGAAGAGAAGTACCAACAGCCTGGAACAAGGCTTGCCAAAACCCACTAAGGAAAACGGCATCTCTATCGGATACAATGGTGGCGGGAATACCATGCGGCTTAAGGACCGTGTCGATGAAGAGTTTTGCTACGATTTGTCTTTGTGTAGGGATGACTTAAAGCAATGAAATGAGAGTATTTAGCGAAACGGTCAACGATTACCATAATGACATCGCGACCTTCAGATTTTGGCAACTCGGAGATGAAATCCATGCTGATGTGCTTCCAGGCTTGATCAGGAATGGGTAGAGGCTGGAGAAGACCCGCCGGTAACTTGTGCTCCACCTTATTTTGTTGGCAGACATCACAGTGTGGACAAATTGGATCAAATCACGCTTCATACCCTGCCAATGAAAGTAAGTCTTGGCGCGTTGGTAGCTGGCTTGCATGCCGGAGTGCCCTCCAATGGCGGATGAGTGGACTGCTGCCATAACTTGTTGTCTAGTAGTCCCAGCTTGACCAATGTAAATTCTACCATGAAACTTTAAAATGCCATTAGTAAGGGTATATCCTGTATCAGGCATGGAAGAGATAGTCAGTTTAGGAATCCAATAAACTGCTATGGGGTCATCTATATAGCTAGTGAGAATGTCTTCCAGCCATTTTGGTGCTGTTGCTGAGAGAGAAGAACAATTTGCTCTAGAAAGACCATCTGCTACCCGATTGTCCGAACCCTTCTTGTAAGCAAGAGTGTAGTCGTACCCCAATAATTTAGTCATCCATTTCTGTTGAAGAACTGTGTGCAGTTGTTGATCTAGAAAAAATCTGAGGCTTTGATGATCCGTAAATATCGTAAAATGAGACCCTAATAAATACGATCTCCATTTGGTAACCGATAAGACAATTGCCAGCAACTCCTTTTCATAAGTGGATAAAGCTTGATATTGAATTCCCATACCTTTGTTTGAAGAAGGCAATTGGTCTCACCACTCTGTATTATCTGCTCCCACTCCTAGATTACTAGCATCGCCAAGTTCAAACTCCTTAGTGAAATCTGGCAGAGTGAGAACAGGTGTAGAAGTAACTACTTTCTTGAGTTGCTCAAAAGCTAACTCAGCAGCATCAGTCCAAGCAAAGTTGCCCTTTTTGAGAAGCTCGGTAAGTGGTTTACAAATTAAACCGTAACCCTTAATAAATATGCGATAGTAACCTGTCAAACCCGTAAATCCTCGTAAAGTTTTAAGTGTAGTTGGTCTAGGCCAATTTAACATACATTCGATTTTTGCCGGTCACCTGCTACCCCCTTCTTTGCTGATTATGTGGCCTAGATACTCCATTTGTGGTTGGACGAAGGAACACTTGCTGCGTTTAACAAACAAGGAATGTTTGTGCAAAATAGACAAAACGATATGCAAATGTTTACAGTGAGTATCCATGTCTCATTTTATAAATGAGTATATCATCGAAAAACACCAAGATGAACTTTCTAAGGTATGGGCTAAAGATGTCATTCATCAATGACCTGAAAAGTAGCGAGGACTATTTGTAAGACCAAAGGGCATCACTCGAAATTCGAAATGACCGTGGTGAGTACGGTGCGTTTTTCGCTATATCATTTAAGTAAACCCTAATCTGATGATAACCCGCTAGAAGATCAAGTTTGGTGAATATAGTAGCGCCGCCAATTCGGCTAATAATTCTTCTATAACTGGGATAGGGTACTTATCTTTAATAGTGATAGAATTCAGCTTACGATAGTCGACACAGAACTGCCAGCCACCGTCTTTCTTCTTGACTAATATGACTGGTGATGCAAAAGGGCTATGGCTGGGCTGTATCACTTCGGAATCCAGCATTTCTTGCACCAGTTGCTCAATCACTTCCTTTTGAACATATGGAACTCTGTAAGGGCGAAGATTTGGAGGGGTAGCATTGGGAATCAGATTGATGTGGTGGTCATGAGTTCTTTCAGGAGGTAGTGTGGTAGGTGTCTGAAAAATGGTAGGAAATTGCTCCAGAACTGCAGCAATGGGTGGTGCTATGATTTCAGGGGAAGTGTTTGCTTGAAGAGAAAAATATTGACCAATTAAACCATGTGTGCCTTTTTGCAGTAGTCTCTTCAGCAAGGAACCAGGCATATGAGATAAGGTGGCTGCTTACGGGTAGGCCGAGCAACTCGATTTCCCCGACCACGGTGCTGAAACTTAATCGCAATTTCTTGAAGTCGAAGACCATATGATCGAGTTCTCGCATCCAATCTACACCCAGTACCATGTCATACCCCCCGAGGTCTAGAATGTGCAAATCATGAGAAAATTGATGACCTTGCATACTCCAAGTGAATGCCGAACATTGTGCTTGGCTTAACAATTTGTTGCCATCAGCCACTGCCACTTGCAAGGGTTGTGTAGAACTGATCATACATCCACTGTTGCTTGCAGCCTTGGTATCTAAGAATCTATGAGTGCTTCCACTGTCAATTAAAATGGTGAGCTCGTGTTGCTTGACGAAGCCCTTGATTTTAATGGTTATATGTGAAATGGACCCAGCCAAGGCATATACCGAGATCTCCATGTCTTCTTGTAATTCTTCGATAGTAGGAGTGGATCTGTCACTTGTGTCTGCAGGCTGTGAAGGATCTTCATCATCCGCTATAATCATATATAATTGCTGTTTGTTACACTTATGTCCTCTAGAAAAAGGCTCATCGCAGTCATAACACAGCCCCTTCTCTCGCTTTGCACGCATTTCCGCATAAGTGAGTTTCTTCCTGATCGTAATTTTGGACTTGTTGTTGGGCTAGTAACAATGGGATTAGTAACTAGAGGAGAAAGATTAGGAGGTTTGATAGGGGTAAGGAAAGGTTTGTTACTGCATTTTAAAATCGATCAAGTATTTGGGTGGAGCCTTAGATGTTTTCTCTAGGATACATTCTTGCCTTCCGGCTAAAAAAATAGTCTCGTTGTAGAGAAGTAGGAGAAAACATTTCTACCACTAGTTTGATATCCTCCTTTAGACCACCGATAAAACTATGAATGAAGTAATCGTCGTTTAAGGAAGGATTCTTTGCTAACATTAAAGCTTTGAGTTCTTCAAATTTTTCTTGATAGTCCAAAACTCGAATGAGTTTGATCTAACTTATTGAACTCACCTACAACATTATCATGGCCTATTTCTTGAAATCTAGTGCAAACATCAATAATGAAATCCTCCCAATATAAAATACCTTTTCCAATCCGATAATCCACGGAACCACACATCCGCTTTACCTTCCAAGTACGGGGTTGCTAGATTCACCTTCTCCTCATCATTCATTTGGTGGAGAAAGAAGTATTTCTTGCATTTACGGACCCAAGCTCTTGGGTTCGTGCCATCAAAACGAGGAAAATCGATTTTAGGTCTCGTAACTAGAAAACTGACCTTCACCCATCTGAGGATTAAGAAGTAGACGCTGTTGAGGAATTCGTTGACGACCCGTAGAGGTGTTGGGAGTAACAGGTTCTCCTTTTTCCCAAGTATGGTTAAGATTTTCATCTGACGAGTTTACCTGAGAATTTTTCAGTTGCTGGAGAATCAATTTAAGAGCGTCATCTTGATCTTTAAGAGTAGCTTTCACCTCCGCGTTATCAGAGCGAAGCGACTGCATCTCATCACGGATTTCCTTCAATTCCAAACTCATATTCTTCTGAGATTCGTCCAATTTCTGTAACCTAGTACCATCTGCCATGATAATTGCCAAGGATAAACCCAATCTGATACCACTTGTAGTTATCTACACTACAAACAGCTCTGATTAGGGATTCAATTCACAGGATCTACACTGTGATATTGAGAAAGACCTCAAAGAGGCAAAAGAAACATAAAGTCTCGATAAAATTCTTCACACCTATCCATAGGTGAATACAGACCAATAAAAAGAACGAGAGGTTTTGGCTCACACGTGCCAGATACTCACATAAGAATTCACTAAAGACAACCCTAGAATTTATAAGGGCACCCCTGACTATGACTAAGAAGGGATATGACATCATGTGCAAGTTTTTTCCAGCGAGTCTCGAAGGTGAGGCAAAGAACTGGTTTTACACCCTGCCCGATGAGTCCATTGGCTATCATGCTTTCTTGGTGGAAATCTTCCTGGAAACTTACATGCACAATAGTATAGCTCGGCCCAGAGTCAACAAGCTCTTTTCGCTTGCACGAAGATTTAGGGAACCATTGCGGTCTCTAACAGACAGATGGAGAAAGCTGTGTACTGACATCGGGAAGGTACCGATCGATCAACAGATCTTCGGGTTCGAAAATTCATTGGGGAAGTCAGACCCTATTTGGATACCAATGTACACCGAGAAACCTAAAACGTTAAGGGAAATCAGGAAGATGCAAGAACACTACATCTCCCTAGAAGAAATACAGGAAGGAGCACATGATAGGGGAATACAAGAAGCAAGAACTACGGTAGAGGCGATCCCACGAGAATATCCAAAGCGACCAGAGAAAAGGCCGAGCACACAACATCACGGGACGAACAAGAAAATTTGGGTCGAGAAAGGAAAGAAGCCTCGCCACGAACCCAGAACTTACACCCAACTAAATGCACCATTGGAAGAAATATTCAAGGAAGTAGAAAATAGGAACAACATCAGATACTCGAAAACGAGGGGAATTCAGTTTGATGAAACAAGGAACCATCCCAAGTTTTGTCATTACCACCAGTTTCGTGGCCATTCGACCAATGATTGTCGGGAGATAGAAGATATCGTCCAGCAACTGGTCCGAGATGGATACTTGCGACACTTCGTTAAGACGTCGCCAACACCAGTTCAGCCCGACGCACCAGTGCATCAAATAAGAATCAATCGTGGTACCCAATTCGCTTGTAACACTATCTCTAACTCGGCCACTCAAGGGTTTGACTTGGGTACCGGTATCACTTCAAGGATTCATAAAAGAGATCGAGCGGGAAAGGAAATATTCAGTGTGGCTAAAACTCTGCCCATGAAACCTTGGATGATGCAGCCGATCACTTTCTCAGCAAAAGACGTCTCGTCAAATAGTCAAGACCATGGAGATCCCCTAGTGATAACCTTACTTATCGAAGAATGGGGTGTCCGAAGGATACTAATGGACAACGGAAGTTCGCCGAGGTCCCTTTTTATGATACCTTCAAAAGAATGGAGTTATCTCGATGACATCTTAATCCCGCCGACCTATCGAATCTACTTCGCTTCAACGGTATAATGACGGTACCAAAGGGAGAAGTCACCCTCGTAGTCTCGGACGGGGAGGGGTTCCTAGACACACTCACCACCTTCGCGTGGTCGACGCTGTGTCACCTTACGAAGCAATCCTTGGTAGACCCTGGCTCGCAGGAATAAAAGGAGTAGCATCGGCGTACCACCAAAGACTGCGGTTTCCATCCTACCGAGGGGTAGTGGAGGTGTTGGGCGATCCCCAGGTGGCGAGACAATGCGTACAGATAGATATCCAGCAGAATGAAGAAAGGCGATCGAGGAAGCGCCAAGAAAAGAACAAAGCTAAGGAGATAAGGGCGGGAGAAGAACTAGAAAAGGTGATATCACAAGCCATCACCACCTATGAGTCAGGCGAGAAGGAGATCTTATAGCAATCAAAGGAGCCGACAATAGTCGATGAACCAAAGTCCAATTTCTCGGCTTTAGAATCTACCCGACAAATTAATTTAGGCACCGAGGAAGAACCTAAAATGGTGAGGATAAGGACTCAATTGACGGACAAACAAACACAACAGTTGATAACTCTTTTAAAAGAACACATGGATGTATTCGCCTGGCAAATGCACGATATGGAGGGAATTGACCCAGAAGTCTGCTCACATCACTTGAGAATAGATCCCAAGTTCAAGCCGATCCGACAAAAGATAAGGAGAATTGCACCCGAGCTACAAGTAGCGGTGGAGTCCGAGCTAAAGAAGCTACAAGCATCAGGGATTATTCGAAAGGATCAATATCCACAATGCATATATAACATGGTGATAGTCCTTAAAAGGAATGGAGGGGTTCGGGTCTGCATCGACTTCAACGACTTGAACAAAGCCTGCCCGAAAGATAGCTTCCCCCCCCACAACATCGATCATCTAGTAGAATCCATAGTTGGATACAAGGCAATAACACTAATGGACGGGTACTCGGGGTACAACCAGATCCCCCTGGCCACTGAGGACCAAGAGCACACCTCTTTCTTCACACCCATAGGGTTATATTGTTATACCAAAATGCCGTTTGTGCTGAGAAACGCAGGCGCCACCTACCAAAGGTTAGTAGAAGAAATGTTCGAAGACAAAATACACAACACCATTGAGGTATATGTGGACGACATGCTGGTCAAGAGAAAGGTGGACATGAACCACATCGACGACCTCCGAGACATATTTCAAACCATGAGAAGATACAAGATGAGAGTGAATCTGCTAAGTGCACTTTCTCAGGTTATCTCGAGCAAGTTTCTAGGGTACATAATTACCGAAAAAGGTATCGAAGCCGACCCAGATAAGAACAGAGAAGTCGTAGAAATGCTATCACCTGTGACGATTAAAGACGTACAACGGCTAAACGGGAACTTGGCAGCCTTGGGGCGATCCATCTCTCGATCATCTGACAAGTGCAAGGACTTCTTCGGGACATTAAGGAAAGGAGAGAAGTTCAAATGGACCGAGGAATGCGAATAAGCTTTTCTGAAAATTAAGCAGCATCTCGCGAGCCTGCCAGTATTACAAAGGCCCGAGCCCGAGGAGGTACTGACCCTATATCTTGGGGCGACCAGTTATGCCATTAGTGCCGTCCTAGTGAAAAACGTAGGAGTAGAAGAAAAGCCGGTGTATTTCATAAGCAAAACCATGAACCCAGCGGAGAAGAACTACACCAGAATCGAGAAACTGATATTAGCATTGGTATTTGCAACACAAAAACTCCGGACGTATTTCCAAACTCACAAAATTTGAGTTCTCACAAAATCCTCCATAGAATCAGTACTCGACAATGCAGCCACATCGGGGCGGATCTCCTAGTGGAGCGCACAGATCAAACAGTTCGATATTTTCTACGAGATGAGAACAACAGTAAAAGCACGAGCAAAAGGCCGACTTTCCGCGGACTTCCTTGGTGACGAAGATGAAGTAAAAGACATCCCCTGAATGGAAGAAGACCAAGAGGATACGTCCGACTTACTCGAAACCTGTAACCCGACACGATGGGAAGTTTTTGTGGATGGATCATCCAATAAAGACGGGGCAGGACTTGCATTGGTCCTCACAACGCCAAAGGGAAAAAAGATGGTCCACTTGTTTAGACTTGAATTTAAGGCAACCAATAACGTCAAGGAATACGAAGCTGTGATACATGCTCTGCGCCTGATAGTGGAGATGGGAATTCAAGATGTAAGATTAACAAGTGACTCTCAGCTAGTCATCCGACAGATCAGCGGGGAGTACGCTTGTTGATGGTGGTTTTTAAACAAAGGGTAAAATCGTAAAACCTCAAATAACCTAATGTCACCGGTGATACATTTATTAGGACACTTAATGCATATAGTCAGTAATTAATAGGGGGTATTTTTTCAAATTAGGGTTACAACGAACGAAACCCTAATTCCCCTCCGTGCCAATGGCAAATCATACCAGCCGCACCTAGCCCAAGCAAGCTGCGCCATGCCAAACGCACTTTGCCTTGGCCATAGATATGCTAGTCACACCAAACGCGCCAAAGCATGCCAACCATGCTAGCCGCACCTCTATGCCAATGGCAAATCATGCCAGCCATACCAAACGCGCCGAAGCATGCCAACCATGCTAGCCACACCTCCGTACCAATGGCAAATCATGCCAGCCACACCTAGCCCAAGCTAGCCGCACCTATGTGCCAATGGCAAATCATGCCAGCCATACTAAACGCGCCGAAGCATGCCAACCATGCTAGCCGCACCTCTATGCCAATGGCAAATCAAGCCAGCCCATACCAAACGCGCCGAAGCATGCCAACCATGCTAGCCGCACCTCCGTGCCAATGGAAAATCATGCCAGCCACACCTAGCCCAATCTAGTCGCACCTCTGTGCCAATGGCAAATCATGCCAGCCACACCAAACGCGCCAAAGCATGCCAACCATGCTAGCCGCACCTCCTTGCCAATGGCAAATCATGCCAGCCACACTTAGCCCGAGCTAGCCGCGCCATGCCAAACACACTCTGCCTTGGCCCTAGCTACACTGGTCACGCCACGCCAAGCCAAACACCCTTACCTTGGCCCTAGCCGCGCCATGCCAAAGTAGCGCCCGCACCTAGGCTTGCAAACCATGCAACCTAGGCCAAATTGGCCACGCATGCCAATGGCACATGCCAACACGCTCGCTGGTAGCTTTTTCTACCAAGGCGCGACCCAAATTGGCCACACATGCCAACACGCTCGCTGGTAGCTTTTTCTACCGGGCGCGACCCAAATTGGCCACGCATGCCATTGGCACATGCCAACACGCTCGCTGGTAGCTTTTTCTACCAAGGCGCGACCCAAATTGGCCACGCATGCCATTGGCACATGCCAACACGCTCGCTGGTACCTTTTTCTACCAAGGCGCGACCCAAATTGGCCACACATGCCATTGGCACATGCTAACACGCTCGCCGGTAGCTTTTTCTACCAGGGGCGCGACCCAAATTGTCCACGCATGCCATTGGCACATGCCAACACGCCACGGTAGCTTTTTCTACCAAGGCGCGACCCAAATTGGCCATGCATGCCATTGGCACATGCCAACACGCCGCCGGTAGCTTTTTCTACCAAGGCGCGACCCAAATTGGCCGAGCATGCCATTGGCACATGCCAACACGCTTTGCCGGTAGCTTTTTCTACCAAGGCGCGACCCAAATTTGCCACGCATGCCATTGGAACATGCCAACACGCTCGCTAGTAGCTTTTTATACCAGGGAGCAACCCAAATTGGCCACGCATGCCATTGGCACATGCCAACACGCTCGCTGGTAGATTTTTCTACCAAGGCGCGACCCAAATTGGCCACGCATGCCATTTGCACATGCCAACACGCTCGCTGGTAGCTTTTTCTACCAAGGCGCGACCCAAATTGGCCACGCATGCCATTGACACATGCCAACATGCTCGCTGGTAGCTTTTCCTACCAGATCGTGACCCAAGTTGGCCACGCATGCCATTGGCACATGCCAATTAATATGCATCGCTGGTAGCTTTTCTTACCAGGAAATAGCCCTAATGGCCATGCGTGCCATTGACACATGCCAAACACACACGCTGGTAGCCTAACTTGCAAACCGTGAAACCTACCACCAAGGAATTCCAAACACGCTGGTATCCTAACTTGCAAACCGTGCAACCTACCACCAAGGCATTCCACACACGCCATTGGCACTTGCCACAAACGTCACTAGCAGGCATTGCCACTTACACTCAACGTACAACCTACCACCAAGGCATTCCGCACATGCCATTGGCACATGCCACACACGCTACTAGCAGCTCTGGCATTGCCACTTGTACTCAAGGTGCAACCCGCAACAAAGGCATTCCGCACATGCCAATGGCACATGCCACACGCGCCACTAGCAGCGCCACTTGCACTCAAGGTGCAACCAACACTTGAGATATCAACACAAACTGGGGGATGCTTTCCACGGTTTTGGTTTGGCGGTCATAGCTTGCAGCGTACACTACGCTCACATTAAGAAAGCGTGAAAAGGAATAAAGCGGTCAAATAAATGAGGAAATAATGGTGAAGACGTTTTCACCCATAAACACCATGCGGTTACCACCTCCTCCCTATTTCACCCTTTACTCCCTTCCTTCATGAGGCCAGGGTACGTTTCAATCTCGACTTGTATAAATAGGTCTTACCTATTTCCACCAGACAACAAGTCTCGGCCAGGAGAAAAATACAACACTCTCAGAAAAGGAAACTTGGCAAGCTCTCCAAAAGCTTCCATCTCTTGCAAGCTTCCTAAGCTTTCACTTTCTGATACAAGTCGAGATACTAATCTCCCAGAATTATTCTGGTCTCAACACCTTTCTTTGCTTCCCTCCCCAAATCAACCCTACTCCTCCACTTTGTGACCGAAGCAAGTCCTGGAACGACCATTTCTTGGTTTAGGCCGGACTTGTACGGATTGATCTCTCGAATCTATAAAGTGCTCACGTGCAGCACATTTGTTTAGGGTTTAAACCAGTTTCTCACTCACCTACCGAATTTACCGAAATCGGCGGAAACGATTTTCACATATAAACAACGCTATACATGACCCCTTGTTACAACAATATTGGGAACTCGCCCAATTTTACATCGGCCAGATACCAAACATCAAGTTTCGGCATATCTGTAGGAAAGATAACCGCCACTCGGACGCTCTAGCATACATCGCTTCCATGCTAACAGATGCAAGTGTTGAAGGCATCATAATTATGAGAATCTTAATGCCATCGGTACCTGAGACAGTGGACATCAGCGCGCATGTGGCAGTAACTACGACCGATCAGTTTAAGGCCGATGATTGGCGAAAACCTATCCACGAGTATCTAGAGATAGGAGAACTTCCCAAGGGGCGACCCGAGATAAACAAAATCAAAAGCAAAGCAGCAGCAGCATATGAGCTCCGAGATGGCATTTTATACAAGAAATCATACCTAGGACCGTTATTAAGATGCCTAAGCAAGGAGGAAGGGCACACAATTTTGAACGAATTACATTATGGGGCCGCGGGAAACCACTGCTCGGGCCGTAGCCTAGCAGCACGAGCCAAGACTATGGGATACTTGTGGCCTTACATGAATGAGGATGAAAAGCATATGGAACTCATCTGCGACGAATGCCAGAAGTTCGGAAAAAAGATACACGCACCAGCAATGACGTTAAACTCGGTAATCATCCCTTGGCCTTTCTCCAAATGGGGGATCGACATCGTGGGACCATTGCATGTCGGATCGGGGCAGAGAAAATACTTAATTGTGGCTACCGACTACTTTACTAAATGGGTAGAGACCGCTCCATTAACGTATATTCGGGATAAAGATTTTTTTCGATTTATTTGGGAGCATATCATCTGTCGTTTTGGAGTACCAGCGGAAATCATTTCGGACAATGGAAAGCAACTACAGGGAAAGAATATCGACTTTCTATTCAATACCTACAATATCCGAAAGAGTAAGTCCACACCCCTTTACCCTCAGAGCAACGGACAAGCTGAGATCACAAACAAAACCATCGCCGATAACCTAAAGAAGAAGCTTGACGGAGAATACAGGGAATGGTGTGAAGAGCTTTACAACGTCTTGTGGGCATACATGACAACTCGTAGAGAGGCGACCGGATTATCGCCTTTCATGTTAACATATGGGACCGAATCCATCCTTCCAACTGAGGCGATGATACCTACAACAAGGACCGAGGCGTGGAGACGAAACATCTCGGCAGATCTTATCCTGGCCAAGCTCGACGACCTAGAAGAAACAAGAGAGATGGCCCTGCAAAAGATGGAAAATTACCAACGAAGAATACAACGAGAGTATAACAAGAGGGTCCGACCAAGAGAGTTCCAGCCGGGACAGTTGGTGTTGAAGGATCTACCCAGTTATGAACGCGATAAAAAAGGCGGAAAACTAGCAGCATGATGGGGAGGACCCTATACCATTGTCGAGAAGGTCGGTGAAGGAGGATACAAGATACTAAAACCGGACGGAACACCCGAGCTACGACCGTGGAATGCTAGGCGACTAAAGATATATCACCCATGAGAGCAGGTATGATATATTGTCATCTATTTCCTTGAAAGGCCACGTGGGGTTGGAAATGTGACAATTGCGTCTAAATGGCCATTTCGAACCCGAGGCGATGGAATTATGCAAGTGTCGGGGCGTCTTAAACTCGAATGGTCATTTCGAACCCGGGGCGATGGCATTGTGCAAGTATCAGAGCGACTTACACTAAGACGGGCTATTCGAACTCGGGGCGATGGCAGTGTGCAAGTGCCGAGGTAGACCTAGGGCCCTGGTGGTTGGAAACCAGTGGCCGATTGTCGAGGCATGAGTACTCGACAGTCGAGCAGGCAACATTGCTCCCCTCGCAAGTGGCCGAAATCACTTGCCCAAGAAATTTAATTGATAACTTCTTGGGATATTGAAAGAGGACCCATAGAAATTAGAGAGGACCAAATACCCTACCACTAGATATTGAAAGACGGTGATGAGATACCTCAATCGGGACATGGCATTGGGCTCGATGACCCTCCCCGTTGAGTATGTTCGACATAAAAGGCATTTACGCTAACTGATCTACTCATTTTTATGCAAATACACACAAATTAGTCGTAAAAATAAACCACATATCGTCGGCACAACATAAGTAAGAACGTTAACGTGAACAACAATGTCAGAAAGCAAGAAAAACAACCGAATTGGCGACGCAACACCCCATTAAAAGAAAACGTATGAGAAAATAAAGGTGTTCGAGCGGATTACAACCCAATGCAAAGGGCGAAATAGCGACGCAGCGCTACAAAAGATGAGCCTACTCTTTGGGAGGATCCGACCCCGGAACCGCCTTCATGGCAGCAGCATCGGCTCGCTTCTTATCAAGAACCTCCTTTACACCATCTTTGACCTTCGCAATGATCTCATCATTAAACTTCACCTTTTCAAAGAAGAAGGTCGTGTGTCACCGCATCGACGCCGCCTCATCGATTGCCACCTGCCCGAGTAATTGAGCTTCCCTCGCCAGCAGCTGCGCCTCTTTTTCATTCAATCGGGCATTCTCCTCTTCCAGCGATGTCACATTCCTTTGCTCGGCTGTCAAAACACGGGAGCAGTCAGTAACATAACAACGATATCAGGACAACAACAATGAAAACAAAATACAAGGGACACTACCTTCAAGTAAAGGGGTGACTACTCTAACGGTCTCTTCGGACTCAGACAAGCTACACTCAAGGGAAGATATCTTAAAGGACAGTTCTAGATAGCATTGTTCGTTGAATTCATTGGAGGGGCAATATTTCTTATGATCATTCCATTCGGCTCTCTGCCGAGAGTGTGCTATCTGCAAACCTGATAACTGAGCTCGAACCCACTCCAACTCCTCAGAGACTTTCTTAAACTCTCTAAGCTTCTCAAGAGATTCTTGGCTACACTTTACGGCAGCACTCTTCTCCCCCAGAATCCGAAGGCGATCTGCGTGCAAATCCCGGACTTGAAGCCTTAACCGTACACACTGACTTTATAAGTTATCGGCCAACAGTTGTCTTGTCGGCAGCGATACCCTGGAATCGAGACAAGCTCGCCCTAAGATTATCCATCTCCTCGGGGACGTACTCAAAAGTCACATAACGATGTAGCTGGGTTTGAAGGCTTTCGATCTCGGTTTCCAGACGATCAATTTTGTCATCCTTATTGACAATCCTTTGTTGTAAATTCAAACATGACCCCGTTCTATATCAATCTCCCTCTTCAATAAGCGATACCTCGTGGCAAAGATCGGCCTCCATACTAGAAATTTCGGCTAGGAAGGTAGTACTAAACTCGGGATATTGGCACTACGAGAATCAATCACAAACACTTGGCGCCTAAATAAATACCTTGAGTCTCGGCCGCTTTCTTCTCCAAATGGATCGCTCGTGCTCTTGCCGCAATAAGAGACGAAGGCCCTCTTTCTCGCCGATCTCCCCGCGCCGAATGGCGGCGTTTAACAACGAACGATTGATATCCTACAAACATCAACGTATTAGCACCTACCCCATGGCGTAAATGCGTAACCTGATTAACACAACTCACCAGCAGATCAAAAGTACTCTTTAAACCAGCATCATATAACGAGGCGGCCTTAATCTTATCTTCATCCGAAAGATAGGCAAACTCAGGAGAAATAAGATTTCCTAGGGAGTTGCACATAGGACCCGAGACAGTAAAAGAGGTGGTACTTCCCGAGTTAGGAACCACAGGAGAAATAGGCTCCAGCAACTCATTCCCAGAAGTGACATTCTCTCCGTGCTGAGTAACCACATCATTTCCACCACCACCAGACTTCTCCATTTGCTTCGTCTCCTCTTCACCACCATCGACCTCGTCCTCTCCACCAAAAACATCCTCATCATCATCACCATCAAATTCAAGATACACAACACCGTCAGCAAGAACAATCCCTCTACCAGCTGGCTGCTGGGGCACAGTTTTTTCTGGGGCAGATAAGTCTCCCTTGGTCTCCTTGCCCTTCCCACTGGGCTTCCCACCCACAAAGGTAGACGAAACATCAGCATTTTTCTGAGGAGACTTCCTCAGGAAATGCGATAAAGGCAGCCGGTCCTCGAGATCCTCACCATCTCTCGCCGAAGTACCTCCAGCTCTGTCAACTCCCGGCTTAGACAAGAGCCGATGTCGAACCATTCAAGGCAACAAATAGGGGCAAGTACATGTACCGCAATGAAAAAGCAAGATATTTGTTACCTTCCCTGTCTCCTCCTCGGCTCATGCGCTAGAACCACTATCCCTCTTCCGAAGACCGAGACTCGGAAAGGACCGCCCCGGGACTTAGGCTATAAAACACAAAAATTAAAACATCACCTTACTAGTCACCCGAGCCGATCAGTTAAATCAAAACCGGGAAACACACTTACTCGATCAACATTGACCACCTAGAAGGGATAATACTCGGCCGAAGAAGGAAACCTGCCGCTCAGAAGAGGACCAGAAATAGCTAAAGGAACTCGGTCCCAAGCCGCGTCACTAGTATGACGGGCATGTTTGTTGGAACTCTTCCTCTCGGGATCTTCGTCCAACAAAAGCTTCTTGACACCTTCAGGAAGAGTCTTATGGCGATGAGGGCTAGCAACATATCACTACACCATTTTTAGGGATTAGCAACGGAGCCTGGACGTTGCTGACCGAGGTCGCAACGGCAGGTTGACGTTTCAAAACACGGTGTTGCATTTTTTCGCAACGGCATAAGCTCCGTTGCGATTCTTGGTCAGCAACGGAAATTCGCAACGTACCTTGCCGTTGCTACCCTATTTATTCGCAACCAAGGTCTGCTGTTGCTAAGCTGTTTCTAATTACAGGAATACCCCTACCCGGAGCTAAAATGTTATTGGTTCTGGTTCTAATTTATTAGTTCTGGTTCTAATTTAGCAACATATTATAGACGTTGCAAATTGTTTGCAACAGGAAAAAAAAAGGTCAAGTCTTCATTGACCTGGTCAAAATCCATTTCCCCCACATTTCCCCCTACAGTTACCCAGTTCCCCATATTCATCATTTCCACATATATACAAACTATGTCATTCATTCAATTGACATACAAAACTGTATTATATTATGATAAAAGGATTCTTCATTCGAAGTTAACAAAAAAATATGAGTATTTGATACAAATGTATACCAAGTATGATAGCAAACTAGTGTACACATAGAAACTTACTTAGTTCCTAAGTTCAGTTCATAGAAAGTTACCAAATTCCCAAGTTCTTCCTAAGTTCATAGAAAGATACTTACAACACAATCCTTGACAATTTGTATACCACCAAGACTCAATAATCGAAATACCTTCAGAGAGATAGCAAACTATGACAAGTGAAAGTAAAATAGAATGGTAAAAGCATGCCCGTCTAACCAATCTTTGTCCTCCAAAAACCTGTGCGAACCTTGGAGCACAGGCAATGTGAATCCACGAAATATTTTTGCCTTCAAAAGATGAGGAGACACCCAAGTAACTCACAAGTATAAAGTAAACCAAGATATCACCTGCTTGTACCTCCCAAATGCTTATCAGTTATGCAGTGTTCTAATCTCTCATTTTGTGGATGCTTAACCATGTGATCTGCCAACGAGAATCAATACCCTTAGGACATCTCCAGCTTTCCTGCCAAAGTCACAAAAAATAATCACGGCTACATTTTACTGAATCCGAAAACAAAAATATGCTACATCAACAACTGACCAACTACATTGTTTATCTGAAGTACATCTATGGGTATGAAACAATATCCATTTCAGAGCTCACATAAAGAACAAACTCCAACCTACCACAGACTTTCAACACTTGACTTTTCAATGTTAACCAAGCTAAATTCAACTAAATTGAAGTAGATAACCAGGATTTCATTATTTTCCTTACAAGATTATGAGCAGAACAGATGTTGTAAATTCAATCTAACAAGATTAAAGACATGTAAACAGAACAGATGTTGTAAATTCAATCTAACAAGATTAAGGACATGTAAACGAAAGTGGCTGTAGTAACACCTAATTTTTGAGAGTTTTCAAGGGTGTTACTCAACAACAATTTCATGTTAATTCAAACATTTAAGAAAAGTACATTATTCATGATCGGAAACCAAATTATGAGAAGAAACTATTAGTACTCACAAGGAACGTGATAAAGGGAGATTCTAGTAGCGAGAATCCGAAAGATACTCTTGATTAGAATTAGATAACTGCAAAACATCCCCAAATGCCGTAATCGTAACAATGCTTTGATCCCATTATTTCTGAGAGCATAAGTAATCCCTGGAAAAATGCAGCAACCTAATCCTTGTCTTCAGTTGCAGACTTCTTCGACTTGGATAGCTCTGGTCTGATCAAACCACCCCTCTGCAATCAACCACAAATCTCAGCAACCAGATATAATCGTGCATAACCAAAAATCTACTGAAGTAAAACCCACAACACGCAACATGAATATACCTTGATTTTGGCAAGCATGAACTTAAACCTCTCGAAATCGTTAAGCAAAGTTCTCTTCTTCTGCAGGTTGGGAAAGGGAGTCGCATAAAGCTTTGGAGACTAGGTTCCCTATAAAGTAAAATCAAACGTTTCTTAACTAGACACAGTTATCTTCCATGAAAAATAGTAACAGTTGCGTGCAGCTACATGTTATGCTGATAATTTAGAATGTATTGTGATTTAAAAGCTTCATTTGTAGAGAATGGAATATAAAAAACAGGAAATTAGAAAAGAAAAACCTTTTCAGATCCGCTTCAGGGACTTCGGAAGGAACCACATTAGCATAAACTGAACTACAGCTGGAATCCTTGCTTCTCCAATCATGCAAATCCAAGTTCTTTGTTCCTGCAACAAATAAGTTAGCGAATGGTATATTAAAAGTTGCGGATGAAATTAAAAATGAGAAAGGAGATGAAAATTTTAATTGGTTATCAATTCATTCATCCACACAGCATCACCATCAAATTACACCACAAACAACGAAAAGCAAAGCCACTAACACCTGAAGACAACCTCCCTCAACAAAATCTCCACCCACTAAAGCAGCAAAACCTCAAACCTAAGAATTCATAGAACTGAAATTAAAATTTACCCATGCTTTTAAATTACAAATAAAACAAAATCTTTACCAGAAAGATATCTACTAACATCGTCTCTGCCCCCTAGTATAGGAAGAGAAATAAAACACAAAATCCCAAAGTTGTAAAATGGAATCAGATCCAACAAAGTAGATTAAAAAAAACATAATAAAAAAGAACAACAAAATCTTAAGCTTCTGGTAAAAACTATTTCCAGAAACAACAAAAATCAAAGAACAATTCAACCCAAAATTAAATGAATGAGATTAACAATTACCTCGAGAAAAAATAAATAAAAAACCCGAATCAGTTATTTTTCGACATCTTTTGTTGTCCATTTGTTTCGCTTCATCTACAGAAACACGAAACTCAACTTCCACTGCTTTCATCTTTCTTCAATCTCCAAGAAACTCTAACCAATAAAGTTTATAACTTCATCAACACCCTTCTCAATTCATCGATTTCATTATTCCTCTTTGACTTGAATTCATACCCTAAACCCTAATTTTCTGCTTCTCCCCAGTCCGTCTTCTTTTGAGTGAGATGCGCCAAAATGGGATGGTTAAAAAAGAGAAGAAAAAGCTTCTCTAGAGTTCTTCAGCGTCTTCTTCTATTTTAGTAGAACTAGGGTTCTTCACTCTTAAGAGTCACAGATCGGAAGAAAAAAGAGGAGATGAAAGAGAGTGAAAAATAAAAATGTGGCTGAGAAGAGAAACTCGAAGGAAGGAAAGATAAAGAAGATAAGGCTGAAGGGTGGAAAACAAATGAAGAAGACTTGACCGAAGGTTGACTTGGGCGTAAAAAGTAGGTCTAGTGTTCCCGACCACACACGCGCTTCACACGCTTAAACCCAGCGCAGTTGCAACTCGCAACCTTACGTGTGAGGTTGCAAAATTCGCAACAGATACTAGACGTTGCGAAAAATTAGCAACGAGGATTAGCAACTAATATTTCGCAACGGCACTACTGCCGTTGCAAATCTGGGTTGCAAATCCCAAAAAATGGTGTAGTGTATTGGTAGCAGTCCCGCTTCGATAATTATCAGCAAAACTAGCAGGAGTATAGTCGCCCGCATGAGAAGGATCGTAAGTGGACCAAGGAGTAGGAGTACATTCGCCTCGACTGCGTCTCTCCCACTCGGATAAGATTCGAAAGGTGTTGCCATTCCATTGAGCCAAAGCACGGGACGGGCGGATCTTAGAGGGAGCTTCATACCAAAACGAACGGCTAGGATCGTACAAAGGAAAACACAACCCGAGCTCTAACTGACCCCTGGTGACGATGGTCGCCTTGGCCGAGTGGGAAAACTTCATGACGCCATCCTTCTTCAAAACGCCTTTTGGCCCGACAAGAGACTGACATCATAGCCATGGAGGTTGAACTCATCCTTCAACTGTTGGATAAACTGCTCATCCGACAAATCTTTAGCAATTCTCTTGTTAGTCCTACATGAAAAGGAAGAAGGATTATCAGAAAAGATGGAATCCAAAGCACGATAATCATGCTTAGAAGGGCTCTCAACAACAAACAAGGAATCAAGCGGTACACCGTCTTCGTTAGAGAAGACATAACTCACGCACCTCTTTTCCGTCATGGAAGGAGTTGAAGACGCCATGGAAGTTAGTTGAAGAAACATCAGGAAAAGTGAAGATACGATCGAAATCGAAAGTTACAACGGCAACAGAAACGAAGAACGGCAAATAAAACTTGAGATAAAAAAGAATGAAGGAACCTGTTGGAAAGTATAACCGATGACGATGAAGAAGAAGCGGAGAAAACAGAGAAGGAGAGAAAAGAAACTGCTAAGGAAAGAATGAAAGAAAAACCAAGGTTTAAGGGTCGGACTTATAAACCCCGTCTACTGTAACCGGCGAAGAAGGTAAACAGGTTGCAATAACTGAAGAGAGTGGGGAACAACATGGCGTGAAACCCGGCATGGTCAAGGACGTGGGTTAAGATGGCGTACCAAGAGAAACAAGCACTAGAAGTACTTAATCGTCTCACCAGATCTCGGTGCGAGAAAAGAGGAACTGAAGCGGCCCGTGAGGTAGACATAAAGGAAGAGAAAGTTCTGATGTGATGCTCATCGGGTACGAGGACAATAAATGCACTGACAGAGTTGGTGAAGAGATAAGAAGAGCTCGATCAAAGTGAGACTCGGCCAGGGACCTAAAGGGCGACATCGGTCATCTCCACCAAACAAGCGACATCGGGTAGTGGGATATCGGAAGAGGATATCACTCGGCTCGGCTAGATTTCTCGACTTGAGCAAATAAGAATATCGGTTGAAGCATCAGCTGGTCGCCCGAGAAGAACATCAAGGAAGCTACATCAGGCCCAACATCGTAGTATTGGATGTATCATCATCTGTGACTATAAATAGAGACTATGTAGAGAGGTAAAACCCAAGTGAGAAGTGAGGAAAGAGAGTACACCTAGAGTATTGAGAGAAAAGCAACTATCTTGTAATCTTGAATCAAGCAATAAGATCATTCCTTTACCCCGTGGACGTAGGTAATCATACCGAACCACGTATATCTTGTGTTCTTCTATTTCTCTCGCTTGTTTACTTCATTGCGTACGTTTGTGATCCTTTGGATGTAGTGGTAGGATTTTCTACAACTACACTCTCTATCGACTTTAATTTGTAACTGGGATTGTTTCGTGAACTGTTATTGACAGCTCTTTTGTATGCTCTTCTTTGAGATATTGTATTCTTGTCACCTTCTGTGACTCTCTTCTTTAATATATTTTGCCCTTTCCAGTTTAAAAAAAAGATTCTTTAAAACGAAACAGAAAAAGACATACTCGACATCATATTTCAGCACTAGGCAAGGCTTACAACCGTCCATAAATCCTAGCACCAGACTCCCTTTGAAAATCCAGTTGATCAGCTATTGTTTCCGGTTTGACCTACCTGGTTGGCTATACAGTCTATGGTTGCCATTGGAGAATTGTACATGAATTTACCGTCGGATATATATGTTTTAACTAAAGATACATCAACTCATGATAACATTATTAATAGACACGAAAGATTCATACTGGCCAGAATTTGACAGATATATATACTTCCTAAAAGAAATACTATCAATTTTTCATTTTAGCCTAAAAATAAGTTAAATTGAAAAAATAATATCTTTTCCGAGAAGAATAGGGAGTATATATCTTCCTCTAACTATTAAAAAACCAAACATATAGAGTACGTGGAATTTGGTAAACTAGCAAACAAAAGAGTACATGCATGCCAAAGAAGGAATGAAGGAATAATATCTTTGGTCGGTCTCCCATAAATGCATTTCGTCCTATATTAGTTACTTAGACTGATTATGATCTTCATCTACACCTTGTCCTCCGTACCGTCTCTGTCTTCCTTGGAACGAGCGTAATGCCTTCACAAATTCTTTCTCGCCAAAATCAGGCCAGAGACATTCGTCAAAGTAAAGTTCAGTATAAGCTAATTGCCACATTAAGAAGTTACTGATCCTTTGTTCACCACTAGTTCTGATCAGTAGATCAGGGTAAGGGAATTCTGTACACTTTGTTTCAAGTTCTTGATTGAAAAGGTTCTCATTGATGTCTTCTGGGTTAATGAGATTATCGTTTACTTTGCGACAAATACTTTGGCATGCTTGTATAATTTCTTCTCTCCCACCATAGTTAATGAGAAAATATTTGATGGGGGTGAAATCCGAAGGGGGCATGGGGACAAATGATATGTTGGCACGTGTCTTTGATATTAATTGATTCTCATGAATTTTTTTTCCAAAAAATACTAACAACAATTAAGAAAACAAATTTTCTATCCAAAAATACACTTCTTTTATATTTTTGGAAAAAGAATTCATGAGAATCAATTAATTTCAAAGACACGTGTCAACATATCACTTGTCCCCCATCGCCCCTTCGGATGTCGCCCTCATCAAAAAATTTCTCATAGTTAATTGCCACAATCACATGAAGTTTTGTGTAGTTGTTTGTGGCTTCTGTTGCCTTAGTTATCGCAGCTTGTAGTTCAATTGGTAGCCTTGTGGTGTCCCCTATTGCAGATACTCGAACCTCATTTCTGGTATAACATGTGCAACGGCAACGTGTATGCAATTATATTTGTTAGTTATACATCATAATATTATATCTCCAACGTATTGGTAATGGTATAATAAAGAAATTGACAAGTTACCTGATGAAAGCCTCCAGGTCTCGCAAAAGAACTATTCCGAACATGTTCATCAAAAAATCAACCTCGACCTGAGAACGTACAAGCCTAAATTCATGAAACAAATAGATGGAAAAACTAAAATAGTGCAGAAGAGATATGTAGAGTGAAAGAGATGACTAACTTGAGGTCGATCCCAATTCCCAGTAGAGAAAGCAAATACTGACATGACCTTGATACCCCATTTGCAACATAACTCAGCGAGAAGCTTTAGACAATGAGATGATGCATTGTGACCTAACATAGGTTCCAGTCCTTTCTTATTTGCCCATCTTCGGTTGCCATCCATGATGAACGCAACGTGTTTCGGTATGCGCTCACGAAGAAGACCTGCAGGCAATTCCTCCTCTGCCCAAACTCTAGCGTCACTAACTACAAACTTTCCCATTTCTTTGGTGAGTTGTTCTTCAACGTTCACCACCTTACTATCCATATTCTTTTGTGCAGAATAATGAGAATGATGGTGATTTGGAAAGAAGAGATCAAATAGAGTGCAGATTTGAAACAATTTCCTGCTACTATATCCTTTCCTTCCCAAATTAGTTAACTGTTATAAATAGTTATCTTTTACTCAACCACGTCGGTCATAGTGAAGTGCATGATCCATCTGCATTACTTTAGCACAACCACGTTATACAGTGATGCTTCTCATCCGTTGGTTTTATGCTGTGTTTATTAGGTATGTGATAGCCTAGTTAGCAATTCGGAATTCGGAAAACGTACGGAACGGCAAACGTACGAGTATTATACGGTTTTGTAAAATTCAGATTCGGTTCAAGATTCGGTCAACGGGACGTGATTCGTCAGTAATTCGGAACGGCATACGTACGTGTATAATTCGATTTATAAATGTGAGTTCGGCTCTGAAAATTCGGTATCTATATATACTAAATAATTTATATTTATAAGGTCATAGACCAATTTTTATGCATATGTGTGAGTTATTTAAAGAAAAAATAAAATTAGTATGATGATATTAATAATATATACAACATTAGTTATCCAAGAGGACATGGTATAGTGGTTTAGATGCTTGGTCAGTGAGTTTGAGATCTCTCTCACCTTCACCTTCAAATTTTTTCAGTCATTTTTATTTCATAAAAATTACAACAACGTCTAATATTGGGTCATGTATGCCCGGGAGGCAGTAAACCCCAAAAAGTTGGGCCTTTAAAAACGTAAAAGCTAAAGAATTTATGGCGAATTAAGCGGGCGTATCATTCGGGATATGTAAAATTCGTGAACGATACGCGAATAATCCGGGAATGCCACATAATACGCGACTTGAATTCGGAGTTGCAAACGTACGCGAATAAAACGGTAAAATTCGTGATACGAAAAAATTCGCAGGGACGAAGCTAGGATTTATTGTTTGGGGGACAAATATATATATGTATAGTAGTTTCACCATAAAAGTAGGCGGTCGAATGCCGCAATTTTTTTTTTAGGCTTTGATATTTTCCTTCAAATGATGTCACCAAAATATCCAATAAGTCTTAAGATGTTTAGATTGATGGTTGGATTTAATATTTTGATATTTTTCACTTCTTTCCTACATAATTTTGATATTTAAGCCAAGTTTTATATGATAAGTACCTAATACCAGTAGTTTTTCAAGTGTATAGTAGAGGATTCAAGGCTCTCTATGTAATATATAAAGATAAAGGGGACAAATCTACAAATACTTATAATTTTCAAGCCTAAAATGATAATTATGTAAAGCATGAATATCTAAAAAGAAAATCCTAGGGGGGACTGCTGTCCCCACTAGACTGGGTGTGGCTCCGTGCCTGAAAATTCGCGAATGATTCGCGAATTTTACTAACTAGGTGTGATAGGGTTCTTTCAAGTCAACACTGGGTCTTTTATTATGCTATAAATATATAGGTCCTACTAGTAAGGTCCCTTTCAGTATTTAGACATAATTGTATGAATTATCTTATCTAAATCTCCACGACAACTCAACTTTGCTGCAGCAAGTACTGACAGCACGTAATGTGGTTATGTAATTTAAGTAATTACTGTATTACTACAGTAACTCAACCACTCTAGCAGTGAAAAAAACATAAAGGATGTACCCAAGTGCTAATTTAATTTAATAGTACCTGTATTATTACTAGAGGTGTAAATTGGGCTGTGCCACCACGAGCACAGCCCAGCACAACACGCTAAAATATGAGCACAGCCCATCCCAGCACGTGACTTAGCCCCGACGCAAGACAAAGACGTTAGTTAAATGGGACGTCTTGGGTTTGACTAATTGGCACAAGAGGCACAAAGACAAAGACGCGGCACGGATAAGCACGTGGCCCAAATTCCATCACAAAGACGTTAAGAGAGCACGTCATAACATGTACAAATCTACAATATAAAGCACGGTTTGTTTCGAGTGGTGGCCAGGATTTATTCAGGCAAAGATAATCTACTGGTCGTGGTTGTGCGAGACCACACCCATAACCCGCACGTGCGCCAAGGCTAACTTTGCCTATATGAGTGGTGGTCGATTTTATCCTTGGCAAAGATAAATCAAAGGTCATGATCCTCCGTGCCACACCCTACAAGTCGCACACGTGGTGTTCATTCCAATATTATGAATTAAAAATGAATACTCAAGTCAAGATATTGAATTTTAAAAATTATAATCTGGGAGGTTCGAACTCATGACCTATTGTGTCATAAGAGTGGCCTCTAACCATTGTTCCACCTTGGTTGGAATTGATAAAAAAGATAAATCAACAAGCTGGTTGTTTGTTCAACTTAAATATTAATTAGTATAAGTATTTTATTAATTAGTATAAGTGATTTGTCTAGAGAGAAGATAAATCTATGGTTATGGTTTGTTCAACTTAAATATTAATTAGTATAAGTGTTTTATTAATTTAGGAAACATTAATTTCTCATGATAAATGATTTATTAATTTTACATCATAAATATCCCTTAATTAATATTAATACATATCTCCATCAATAAGTAATAATTTTGACAAAAATTATTTCAATAGATATTAGTGGTGGTGGTGGTAGTAGAGGAAGAAGTAAGTGGTGGAAGCGGTGGAATGTGTTACAAAGTGGTGGAGGCGGTAACATTAGTTTTGGTGGAAGAAATAGTGGCTACTGGATGGTTTTAATGGCGATGGTATTAGTTTTTTCTTTTTGAATCAAAAATAATAAAATTTTTTACATGATGGGTAACATTGTATTGTGAAAAGTATAGTTGGTTGTTTTTGACACGATCAAAAAAGGCGGATAAAAAATACTTTTGGGATGATACCAAATCATATAAGACAAAATGGTTGTTATTGGTGCCACCGCTATCTTTGGTAACCGTTAAACGCATGATTTTCAAATATTAACAAAAACATATAGTTGAATAAATTAATTGACGACCTAAGTTTGTTAAATCTAAACTTTATACATGACGTGTGGGATTAAAAGTTATAAGTGCGCCCAATATTCTACGAGGATGGAAAATGGTGGTGGTGGAGAAAGAAGTAATATCTGGTGGTTTGTGGTACTGGCTGGTTTTGATGAGTAGTAATTGACTATGTTAATTATGTGCTGCTACAAAAGGATAACACTATAAATTAGAAATGTGGTTGATCGTCTTAATGCTAATATAAACTCGGTTAAAATACATGAATTAAGAAGAAGAAAAAAACATTTGGATGTCACGTTATATAATAAATAACACTAAAAACTACATATTTAGTATCAAGGTTTCTCCGTCCAATAGATAAATCTAAGGTTGTATTGAGATCCCGTAAGCATAGGGCGAGTTGGTCTTGGATTTCTGAATGATAATGAATATAATTAAACGCTCCCTCTCGGTTTGTCCAATGAAAACCGAAACCTTCTAAAAAAATAATCAATCGAACAACACTTAGATGGAACGCATCACCACCAAAGTAAACTTCTCTGGAATTGCTACATATCCAAAGAAATTTCTACAAATTAATCTGTGATTTCCTCCTACCGTTATGGGGCATGCAATTAAATCTCTAATAGTGATTTTAAAGGTATTTAATAATTATAAAATTCTCTTATAAGTTTTGTTTATGCAAGTATTGATTTAACTTGGGTTCTTTTATATTTTTGTGTTAAGTTGATGACTTTTTAATTTGAATACATGTTTGGTTAACAAACTTTGATACATATAGGGTATTTTCTTTGTAGAACTGATGTTAGTCTCTCATTTTTCCCGTTATCACATTGTTTCGATCCCGTATTTGTAGACATTATTTGACTAATATTGGGGTATTTGTTTAATCTCAAGGCCGATTAAACCCAATGTGTGTTGTATACATTGAAGGCGAGGTGTCTCTCTACCTTGAAACTAATAATTTTTCTTCTAAGGTTAGTTGAATTTATGTAGATACAAATATCAATATGACTATGCTCTTTAAAACTCCAAATTACTTGAGTAACACTAGATGTGAGAACGTCATTCATGCACTACTTAGCATAGTTGGTGTGAAATCTTTTATCCACGAATTTCTTCAATATTATGTTATCAATATGATTGAGAAAGAATCTTACACATGTTTTGATTTACTATTATAAGTTTATTTTTTCAACTCACATGTGTATATCTCAAACCTTCCAATAGCCAAGGGTTCTTCATTTTTATAACTCTCACATTTTGCAAAAATAAATAAATAGTGTTTATCTATAGTAGGGAAAATATTATGGGTTTTTGCTTCACTCCTTAGAGCCTTAGTTATCAATAATTTCTAACAAAAGTATTCATAAACATCATGGAGTTGATTGGCGCTTTAGGTATATGTACCGTTAGATGAAATATTCTTTTTGAAGTTTGAAATTATGGTATGATGGAACAATAAATAGGGAAAAATTTTATTTATCGTATTTTTTATTTTATTTTCATGTTGGCACAACATTATTACTCCGTCCGTATAATAAATTGGAATAACATGCTTAAGTAAAAAAATAAAAAGATCAGTAACCCATTTTGTTTCCCAAAACCTATTTGAATATCAAAATAATTACTCACGAATAAAATGAAGCAAGAAAAATGTGAACAATATCGTATTAGAGACAAAACATCCCGTGCCGTTACGACACGGGTTAAGATCTAGTACACCATATAACTAGTACGACCGTTGCCACGGTGGAAAGGCCGACCGAAGAAGAATATGAAGATGGGGTTTGTCTACGATTACTTTCGTCCCGTTTCGTAAAAGTGATATTTTCACCGTTTAGGAAAAAGTGATATTTCACTCGTTTAGGAAAAGTGATACTTTTCGCTCCGTTTGGCAAAAAGTGATACTTTCTCCCCGTTTCGTAAAAAATGATACTTTCGCCCCGTTTCAGAAAAAGTATCACTTTTTCTGAAACGGGGCGAAAGTATCATTTTTCCGAACCTGAGCAAAAGTATCACTTTTCCGAAACGGAGTGAAAGTATCACTTTTCCCCCGAAACGGATATGAAAGTATCACTTTTTCCGAAACTAAAATTAGTCGATCCATAAATCAAAATATGATTGCATGATGTGTAATGCATCCTTTGTGGTGGTTTGCATAATGGTTATGCATTCAATTTTCGAGAATTGTGCCTAAAATGAAAGTATCATTTTTGGTTTCCATATTGGTTATGCATTCAATTTTCGAGAATTGTGCCTAAAATAAAAGTATCATTTTTCTTGAAACGGAGGAAGTACATCGTTTTATTAATTGCAACGGAAAATTAGTTGAGTGCATAAACCAAAATTTTGCTACATAAAGTATTATGTATCCTTTGTGGTGGTTTGCATAATGTATATACATTATTTTTTAAAATTGTGCATAAAATGATAAATACCTCCGAATTTTTCGCAAAAACTTTAAATTTAATATTATTGTTTGTACTCGTTGCGTAGAGTTTTTTATAATCTTTCCAACGAAATAAAATTTGTAAAATTCCAAGGCACGGATTTTTAGATATGTTATATTAAAGTTTGGTTGCCAATTATACCCCTGAAAAGATAGGATACATAAGGAGTTATAGAATTGGAATAAAAGGAGGGACATTTTGGTTTTTTCTACCCTAACCATTTCCAATCTTTTTGTGGTAATTGATCACTTAGATTTTACAAATAAGTGGCCATATAAAGGTCCTCCCTCGCTTCGCTCGGTCGGCCCAACAAGGCATAATACATCGCATTTTTTGTATATTTCACAAAAGAGTCACTATTCTAGCTAGTTTTTAACATTTTATGTTGGCTTATTTATAACAACACATATAATACCTTAATATTTGGAAAACATATTTCAATATCGTTGTTATAATGTCGTCACCTATATTTAACTAGAACATTATTTTACATGACAATAATCCAATTTTATATTTGATGGGTCATTTCTTTTTATTGAATAAACTTGTTAATTTTATTTGAAATAATTTCAAATGATATGTTGTCTAATTAAATTCTTGTGATAATGTCCGACTTAATGTATAGCACGTTAAGTGATTTCAAATTGTTTATAGACGTGTGCCAAAGACGGCACAACACGACACGTTTATTCGTGTCTTTGTGCGGTGGGTCATCTGTGCCTAGCTTTTGACTAGTAAAGCACAACACGACTCAACACGTTTAAATCGTTGGCACAACACAGCACGGCACATGGCACGTGAAGCACGTGACTTCACGTGCCGGGCTGTGCCGGGCCGGCACATTTTACACCTCTAATTATTACTACAAACAAGCTAGATAACTGGAACCTAACACTTTCCAGCAAAACCATGTGAGTCTTCCCTTACCATTAACTGCGGTAAATGTGCATCCATCTGCAAGATACAGCGACTCAACCACTAAAGCAGTGAAAGAAACATAAAGAATGTGCCTTAATAGTGATGTACCTGTATTATTACTACAACTGTCTGGATTATTTGAACCTCACACTTTCTGGCGAAACAATGTGCGTCTTCCTGACCATTAACTGCGGTCAATGTGGATCCATCGGCAAGACAGAAACTCAACCACTCTAGCGGTGAAGCTTTGTGCATATTCAATGAGAAAGTATATGTTTCTTTCATTTACATTATAGTAGCCTAAATGATTTTAGGCTTTTGTTAACTTATATACCCGTATACATGTTAAGATTTAATAAAGAATTATTTTATTTCTTTAGAAACTGTGTTTTTTTTATCTTATTCTATTAGAAATTGGTTTTTCTTGAACTGAAAACAACAAATCTTGTTTCCAATGCAAATAATTACTGTTTCCAATGCAATAAAAGAAACAAATCTTGTTTCCAATGCAAAAAATTGTTGTTTTAGTGAACCTTAACATGTATACGGGTATACAAGTTAACAACACCCATGATTTTATTGTTGCAAAAAAATTGTGTTATTTCTTACAGCAAGCATTAATGTCCTTAAAAATCATGGTCGTATTCGTATATGAAACCGACCAATGACGGCCCCATCTGAAACCCTATATAGTATACTAGGTATGCATCTTTACAGAAGTGAGGCATATGCGGGGCTTTCATTGAGTCATTTACCATTAATTGTTCTCAACTAACTTCTCCCTAGAATACATTTACAGTATGCTCGCTATCAATGATACAAAACAACTGTAAGCTCTGGAATAATTTTTCTTCATCAATGGATGTATAAAACTGAACCATCTTGAAAAAAAAAGTGTTCCAACCATTCAAAAGTAGAATATGACTGGACGTGAGATCGCTGCTCAACATGTCCATCTAGGGATTGACCTGGGAGAGATTTCGACGCCTCACAATGATGTTGAAGAACCTAGCAGCAAGATGACGATAAAGACACCTGTTACTCCGTTCATTTTCGCGTTCCATAATCTAAGATACAGCCTAAAGTCACGTACCGGCCAAAAAGCTGCTAAAGTAATACATGCACCTTCGTCGGGTGGAAAAATGTTGTTGAATGATATCTCAGGTGAAGCAAGAGAAGGTGAGATTTTAGGTATTCTTGGTCCTAGTGGGTCGGGGAAGTCAACTTTGCTGGATGCACTTGCAAATAGGATCTCTACAGAAAGCTTGAAAGGATCAGTGACAATGAACGGTGAAATACTAGAGGCTGGGATTCTGAAAATGATATCCGCTTATGTCATGCAAGATGACTTGTTATTTCCTATGTTAACAGTTGAAGAGACTCTAATGTTCTCGGCTGAGTTTAGATTGCCTCGTTCAACCTCGAAATCTAAGAAGATGGCAAGAGTTCAAGCTGTAATGGATGAGCTTGGGCTGCGTAACGCAGAAAAGACCTTGATCGGAGACGAAGGTCATAGAGGCATCTCTGGTGGTGAGCGTCGCCGTGTTTCAATCGGAGTTGAGATAATTCATGGTCCCATATTATTGTTTCTCGACGAGCCAACATCAGGACTCGATTCATCTTGTGCTTTCATGGTGGTCAAAGTCCTGCAACGCATTGCTCGAAGTGGGAGGATTGTAATTATGTCGGTTCACCAGCCTAGTTCCAGAGTTGTTGGCTTACTCGACCATTTGATGTTCCTCTCGCATGGACAAACAGTCTATTACGGGTCACCCACCAATCTCTCAATTTTCTTATCGGATTTCGGTCATCCTATCCCAGAAAATGAAGATAGAACTGAATTCATGCTTGATTTGTATCGTGAACTTGAAGGTGTACCTGGTGGGACACAAAGCATCGTCGAATTCAACAAATCGTGGCAGAAAGGATCTACTTTTGATTCAGATTATTCCAAGGGGTTGGGTGGTCTAAGCTTAAGAGAAGCATTAAGTGCTTGTATATTAAGGGTAAACCACATTTACGGTGATGTCAACGGTACTGCTGAAACATCAGCCATCTCAGAGTTTGCAAATCCATTTTGGGTCGAAATCATCGTACTAGCAAAACGATGGTTAACAAACTCAAAAAGAATGCCCAAATGGTTTATTCTTCAAATTGGTGGCGTTGTGCTTGTAGGTTCTATAATAGCTAGTTTGTTCTGGCAACTTGATAAAACGGAAGGAGGTATTCAAGAAAGAATAGGGTTCTTCGCTTTTATCATCACAACCATCTGCTTTGGTTGCACAGATGTCCTGGCGGTTTTCCTTCAAGACAGGTACATTTTTATGAGAGAAACAGCTTATAATGCTTATCGCCGTTCATCATACGTTCTATATCACTCGATTATAACTATACCGCAATTATTCATCCTATCTATTTTACTTGCATCAATAACGTTCCCTTCTGTAGGTCTAGATGGCGGATACTCTAGTTTCTTGTTCTATTTCTTAGCGATATTTGCATCATTCTGGGCAGGTAATTCATTAGTTAGTTTGGTTTCTGGACTAGTTTCTCAAGTTATGCTGGGTTATATCATAGTTATGCCTTGGATTGGTGCATTCCTTCTATTCAGTGGTTTCTTTATTCAGAGAAATCGAATTCCATCGTACTGGATCTGGTTCCATTACATTTCTGTTGTGAAATATCCATTCCAAGCCGTCTTTCTGAACGAATTTGACGACCCAAACTTGTGTCTGGTTGAAGGTGTTGATAAGTCCTGCTTAACGACTGGATCGGATATAGTAACAAAGCTAGATGCAACAGATTTAGGCAAGTGGAGTTGCTTATTCATCACTGTGGCTTTGGGCGTTTTCTTTAGAATTCTATTTTACTTGTCTTTATTGTTTGGCAGCAAGAATAAGAGGAAGTAGTTCTACATTGGCTATTTGGCCATTTCGATATGTCACGTGTTACAGATATTATTTGTAAGGTAAAATTAAAAAAATGCCCATGTGGGGAAATGTATTTAATAAAATGCCCACATTTTTTTTCATAATTATTTAATGCCCATGCCGTTATTATTTCCGTCCGGACCCACCATTTCAGTAAATACTCGTTTACTAAGTCAATTTCTCATCAAACGAGATGAGAAAAAGTGGGTGTAATTACAAATTTACCCATTGGCTCAATAGAGGGCTAAAGATTACTCTAAAAATGTTAAAAGATCTTCTACCGTCCGCGCGCCGAATTAATTGACGGCTGAAACTAACTGCACCAGATTATTAAAGGCGTTTAAATCGACAGTTCAAGATCAACACGTGTTTGGAAGCAAACTAAAACACGGTTAGGGTTTTGATTTTTTTTTTCCTTCTATTCTCTTTTCGGTTTTCTTCGCCTCTCTAACAACTCCTCTGAAGAAACTGGAGACGAAACAACCAGCAGCTAAGAAATCATGGAGAAGAAATTGGGAAACTAATTAACTTGTTAGAAAATTGAAAACAAATTATGTGAGGGGTTTGATTCTGATTTCAAGATGGAGGAATTGGTGAAGAGATTAAAAGAGATGATGTAGATGAATGATAATGGAAGAAATGGTTTGTTTTCGATGGTGGATTAGAAATGTGTTTTCAATTAGGGAAACAATGAGGTTTGTTTTGGGTTTGCAGTTAGGATATGAATTAGGTTTTCGGTTAGGGTTCGAATGAGATTTTCTGGTGGTGTTGGTATGAATGCGGTGGAATGGTTAACGATGTTTGAATGGGGTTCTTCTTGATACAGTTAACGTGGATTTTTCTAAAATTTTCAATTGTAAAATTAGGGTGATTGAGGAACGAGTATAGAAATTTTGCTTTTTTATTTTGGGGTTCAATCGATTGCGTGGTAGGTATAACAATTGCTTGTTTGAATCTGTTTTTGAATTAAGAGGAGTTCGATTTTGAATGGTGGCCCACTATAATGGTGAAATAGTGGTGTAAGTGCTGGTGAAGACAAAGATGCTTACGGGAGATATTAGTGGAAGTACTAGTGCAAGATTATTGGAATCAGTTGGATATGCAGCAAGAGATATTGTATGTGTTTGATAATCTTTCCTAATGATTCCATTTTATTTCATTGAAGAACTGTACTTTTAATAATTTTTCTTAATTAATTCCATTTTCAATTGAAGAATTGTAATTCCAATTTGCTTGGGCTATAAGTACAAATTGAGAAGAAGATGAAGTATCTTCTCTCTTACAGTGGCAGTGATTTGGTTCGATTTAACTCGGAACTCACTAACTTAGACCGGTCCAACTGATTTAGGGGCTAGAATGTCTTTTGACATTGCCGATTTAGTCCCACATGTCATGTAACGGCCGTTAGCCGTTTTTTCAAAAAACGGGACGGAAAAGGTCAATTCATTGGCATTTTCTTAATTATGAAAAAAATGTGGACATTTTCTTAATTACATTTCTCACATGGGCATTTTTTTATTTTCCCTATTTGTAATCATTTCATTAAAATGAAGTTGTGAAGGTTATTTTGTATGCAAAATCTAAATACCCAAGGATAATGAGTCAAAAAGTACCGATTGTTACAGGTAAACTTCAGTCAAATACCGGATTACTTCAGATTAGCTATCAGAAAACTTCCAACAAAAATTGCATTGGTGCACCCCTCAACTCTTTTGTCCTATTCGTTGTTATATAGGACCCACAATCCTACTTACCACGCAATTTGCATTGAGCATTTGATCAAATCCTTTAAAGCCTCTCCCATCCTACTATTCATTTTTTTTTAAAGAAGATTGATTTCAGGAGGCTAGAGTGTTTTGCTAAGTAGTAATAGGAACGACGAATTTCAGCAACATTCCCACGCCTAGCATCCGCCTTTAGGAAGCTCCCCATGATGAATGTCAATTGATAATCACATGTCAATAAGTAATTCATATGTTTGGTACATTCCGTACTCAAAGTATTCACAATGGTGGGAATCCAAGCTATGCTTCGATGTTTGGCATGTGAGATAAAAAATCCAGTGGTAAACATAGACCATACATCGAGGCGCCTGAACAAATTTTCGAAATGAGCCCAATGCCAGAATTTTAGCAAAATAGTCGCAGCCAGGATATAGGTCTAAACTGCGCTTAGCAATATTAGCAATTGCCAAAAGGTTAAGCCAGATATAACATCGCTTTTTTTTTGCTTCTCTACGAACCAGATATAAGCCAAAATAGGTCGAGTTTTGATATAAGTGATTCATGCTAAATTTAGCAGGTGCCAAAAAAAAAAAATGAAACGAAAAAGACATATTTGACATTATATTTTAGCAGTATTTAAAATCGATTTAGCATAATTTAAATATGAGCCTAGCACTAGGGAAGGCTTAAAAACCACGCATAAGGTAAGCTGGTTAATTAGTATGCATCTTTACTGAAATGAGGGCTCTGCAGGGCTTTCATTGTGTCATTTTATTTTGGAATAAGAATGAAAAATTACATAGAAATTGGTAAACTAAGCAAACATAGAGTAAATGTGAAAGAATGAATGTCACAAAGTTCTGCACATTAAGAAGCGCTAAAACAAGCAAACATATATAGTCCTTTAACACATATAAATACGTTTCTTCATACTTAGTTTGATTGATTATGACTATCCTCTCCGAACCTGTCTTCATCTAAACCTTGTCCTCCATATCGCCTATGTCTTCCTTGGAACGAGCGTAATGCCTTTACAAATTCTTTCACCCCGAAATCAGGCCAGAGACATTCCTCAAAGTAAAGTTCAGTATAAGCTAATTGCCACATTAAGAAGTTACTGAGCCTATGTTCACCACTAGTTCTGATTAGTAGATCAGGGTAAGGGAATTCAGTACACTTTGTTTCAAGTTCTTGTTTGATTAGGTTCTCATTGATGTCTTTTGGTTCAATGACATTATCGTTTACTTTGCGACAAATACTTTGGCATGCTTGTATTATGTCTTCTCTTCCACCATAGTTAATTGCTAGAATCACATGCAGTTTCGTGTAGTTCTTTGTCGCTTCACTTGTCTTAGCTATCGCATCTTGAAGTCCAATTGGTAGCTTTGTGGTGTCCCCTATTATAGATACTCGAACCTCATTTCTGAGATAACATGTGCAACAGAAACAGATATATATGCACTTATACTTGTTAGTTATAATGGTATCATTAACGTACTTGTACATCAAAGCAAATGACATATAAATTACCTGATGAAAACCTTCAGGTCTCTCAAAAATATTTCGAATGTCTTCATTAAAAAGTCGATCTCGACCTGGAAACGTACATGGTAATATTCATGAAACATGTGGATCGTAAAAAATAGTGCTCAAGAGAGGAAAAGAGATGACTGACTTGAGGCCGAACCCAATTCCCAGTAGAGAATGCAAATACAGTCAAGACCTTAATACCCCATTTGCAACATGATTCAGCAAGCAGCTTTAGACTATGAGACGAGGCATTGTTAGCTAACACAGGTTCCAGGTCTTTCTTTTTAGCCCACCTTCGGTTGCCATCCATGATCACTGCGACGTGTCTTGGTATACGCTCACGGATTAGACCAACAGGCAATTCCTCCTTTGTCCAAACTCTTGCATCACCATCTACCAACTTTCCCATATCTTTGGAGAGTTCTTCTTCTACGTTCACCACCTTATTATCCATCTTTTTAGAAGATTAATGATATCAAATAATGGTAAATTTGAGAAAAGTTTCTGCTACTATCAACTCTCCTTGTTTTTCCTCACAGGGTTAACTTATATATATATATATATAGTTATCATTCGAATCTAAAACCTAATCTATATCTAGCTAGACAATTCGATCCTGGTCACATTTTATAGCGAAAATACGTGTGCTTTCCCTGATCATCAAATGCGCGATCGACCTGGATCCATCTGCATGACAGAAACTCAATCACACTAGCAGTAAAGCATCATACATATTCAATGAAAGAAACATAAAGTCAGGACTTTAATGTCATGTAACTTACGTACCTACATTACTACAGCTAGCTATACAATTTGAACCTCATAAAGTAAAGAAACTATGTGTGTCTTCCCTGACCGTTAAGTGCAATGGATGTGGATCATCCAACCACTTCAGCATTGAAGCTTCATACATGTTCAGTTAAAGAAACATAAAGTATGGACATTAATGCTGATGTAATTTAATCACATGAAGTGACGGATTTCATTTTGGTTTTTTGGGTGGGAAAAAATGGAAAAAAAAATTCCTAAAACATTTGTGATTTTTTTTCCTAGCATTTTTAGGGGCGACCCCGAAAGAATTAGGGGCGACACAAAAGACAAAATAGATTGAAAATACTTGTATACCCTTCATAATCGGTAGTTTAGGTTTTTTAAGCTACCGATTGCAAAATCTCATTTTTTGGGGAAACTCTATATTCGGTAGTTATATGAACTATTTTGACTACCGATTATAGGCTCAACCAAATTAGAAAAATAGAGGATTTTTGCAAAATCTCATTTTGGGGCAACTATATATTCGTGGTCGGATACCTTCATTTACTACCGATTATAGGCTCAACCAATGCAATTGAAAAAGCTCGGGTGCGGGCATGAATACAATGCCGGTACGCTATACGGGGTCTGGGGTCCTGGGCGAGCCCCTGTGTGAATGCTAGACAGGCGTCTCGTAGAAATTTTTTTTCTACAAGAAAATTGAATTTCGAGAGGATTTTTGCAAAATCGATTTTGGGCTACTCTATATTCGGTAGTTATATGAACTATTTTGACTACCGAATATGGTTGGATATTTGCAAAGAGAGTCACCGTATAATCGGAAGTCATGATAACTCTTCCTTTCTTACCGATTATAGGCTCAACCAAAATTCAAAAAAGAAGATTTTTGCAAAATCTGATTTTGGGGCTACTCTATATTCGGTAGTTATATGAACTATCTTGACTACCGATTATTGTAGGATATTTGCAAAGAGGTCTACTGTATAATCGGAAGTCATGATAACTCTTCCTTTCTTACCGATTATAGGCTCAACCAAAATTTCAAAAAAAAAAAAAGGATTTTTGCAAAATCGATTTTGGGGCTACTCTATATTCGGCGATTATATGAACTATTTTGACTACCGATTATGGTAGGATATTTGTAAAGAGAGCCACTGTATAATCGGAAGTCATGATAACTCTTCCTTTCTTACCGATTATAGGCTCAACCAAAATTCTAAAAAAAAGGATTTTCGCAAAATCTCAATTTGGGGCTACTCTATATTCGGGAGTTAAATAACCTAAATTCCCTACCGATTATGGTAGGATATTTGCCAAAGGTCTACTTTAATCGGGAGTCAAGAAGGATTTTACTTTATATTCGGAAGTTATACAAACCAAATTTACTCCCGATTGTTGATTAACTACCGATTGTATAGTTATCTACCGATTGTAAAGGGTAGTTTGGGATTAAAAAAAAAAACCCCGAAAATAACCTACCGATTGTGAAATAACCTACCGATTATGACAGTTTTTGTCGTTTTGTGTCGCCCCTAATTCTTTTGGGATCGCCCCTAAAGACCCTTAGTTTTTTTTTCTTCAGTTATTATATTTTTGCATTTTTGCATTTTAGGTAATGACTGTAGTTTTATTTAAAAACAATATAAAATACTTTTCACACTAAACATGGGTGATGATATCTACGATATTAATAAGTTACTACTCTACATGTCCTACTAGGGATTGAGTTGGAAGAGGCTTCGACGCTTCACTAGAGTGGCCTTGAAGAACCCATCAGCAAGATGATGAAAGACACACCTGTTACTCCGTTCGTTTTCGCGTTCCATAAAACTGAATTCATGCTTGATTTAGATAGTGAGATATATAGAAGGCGTACCTGGTGGGACAAATCATCTTGGAATTCAACAATGCAGAAAGTACAAACATCAGCCATCTCGGAATTTGCGAATCCAATTTGGGTAGAATTTATTGTATAGTGAAACGTTGTTAATAAACTCAAAACGAATGCCCGCCAAATGCTGTTATTCTTCAAAATAGAAAAAAATTGCCCCAAAATATGTGGTTTGGTCCAAAACCACCATGTAAAGTGTAAACTGGCCATTTGCATCGGAAACCAAAAATTGTTCGCCGACCTAGTATTTATCATGGGAATAGCCGAAACATTGCTTCGTTGCACAACTTGCACAAACTTTGCCCTATCACTTAAAGTCCCCCTCGACCAAAAATACTGCGTCGGCATTTAAATGAACCATTCCATGAAAACCTTTCCCTCATTTGAGCAAATCCATGGTGAGACACCCCAAATTCCTGATAAAAGAATGATCCACTGGTTTCAACTCAAGGTTAGGACTAGAAAAATCATCGAAGATTGGTCCTTCACTTGTTTGATGGTCTCTAGCTAGATATTTTTTGTGCCATGACCTGTAACGCATTAAGTACATAATCAACTAAACCAAATCTAATAACATCAGCCCATCATACCTGCCCATGCACAAAAGATACAATGAAATCTACTAATAACTCCATTTTCATACCAACACAGCCGGATAAATAAACCAAGGCAAAAAAGCAACGTAGATGCCGCCTAATAAATGTTGGGTGGGTTGAACTTTAGGTATCCTTTCGGTGCATCGGTGGCACTAAAACTGGAATCTGCAAATCCTTTTCTATTCACGTTGCACTTTCTTTTGAATCAGGTGTTACCCATGCAATGAAAGGTGAGATCACGTCATAACAGAAAGGTTCTCTAGTTAGTTGCAATGGCTTCTTGATGATCAAATAATGTAATGCCACTAGCTATATATATATATATAGGACAAAATGGACGGCTCATACTTAAATAATTAGCCACACTTTAATTGGGCCGACCGGAATAAGCGAGGAGGACCTTTATATGGCCACTTTTTGTAAATCTAAGTGATCAATTACCACAAAAAGATTGAGAATGGTCCATGTCGAAAAACCAAAATATCCCTATCTTTTAACAATTACTATAACTCCTTATATATCCTATTTTTTAGGGGTATAATTGGAAAGCAAACTTTAATATAACATATCTAAAAATCCGTGCCTTGGAATTTTACAAGTTTTATCTTGTTGGAAAAGCTAAAAAAATCTATCCAACGAGCACACACAACATTATCAAATTTAGAGTTTTTACGAAAAATTCGGAGGTATTTATCATTTTAGGCACAATTTTAGAAAATTAAATGTATATTCATTATGCAAACCACCACAAAAGATACATAATACTTTATGTAGCAAAATTTTGGTTTATGCATCAACTAATTTTCCGTTCCAACTAATAAACCGATGTACTCCCTCCGTTTCAAGAAAAATAATACTTTAATTTTAGGCACAATTCTCGAAAATTGAATGCATAGCCATTATGCAAACCACCACAAAGGACACACATCATGCAACCATATTTTGGTTTATGGATCGACTAATTTTCCGTTTCTGAAAAAATGATACTTTCACAACCCGTTTCAGGAAAAGTGAAACTTTCGCTCCGTTTCGAGAAAAGTGATACTTTCGCTCCATTTCGGAAAAAGTGATACTTTCGCCTGGTTTGAAAAAGTATCACTTTTTCAAACCGCGAAAGTATCACTTTTCCAAAACGGGCGAAAGTATCACTTTCTAAACTGGCTAGTATCACTTTTTCAGAAACGGGGTGAAAGTAATCGCAGACGAACCCCAATTTCAGATTCTTTTTCGGTCGGCCCTCCCACCGTGGCAACGGTCGTACTAGTAAGTCTTCTCTACTCCTCTTGATAGATTCAAAAAAATAGCATCGATTTTTTTTTTTTATTTTTTATTTTGAACCACAGTCAAACATTTAGCCCACTGGTTTTGCCATGGAAAGAGCAAATAACCTTTCAATATTCTTCACATCATCAAACTTTAATGAATACAGAATCGAATTCAGTATTTTTCTGATGAGTATCGTGTTAACCTTTGTCTTCAGATGGAATCAGAGGAATGTAAAAGACCCAAAATCATGGCCATTCATTGGGGTACTTATTGAACTTCTAATGAACTACCACAGAATGCATGATTGGTTAACTGAATACTTCGTTGAATCAAAAACGTTCAAGGTTCCATTGCCATTTAAAACTTTAACTTACATTGCAGATCCTGCAAATGTTGAACATGTTTTAAAAACTAACTTCCACAACTACCCAAAGGGTGAAGCTTTTCATACATGCATGGAAGAGTTGTTTGGAGATGGTATTTTTAATTCAGATGGAGAGATTTGGAAGCAACAAAGAAAGACTTCTAGTTTTGAGTTTGCATCTAGGAACTTGAGAAATTTCAGCACTATTGTTTTCAAAGACTATGCATTGATTCTCTCTGGTATTTTGCACCAAGCATCAATCTGTGGCAAAGAAATTGATATGCAGGTAAGTAACTTATTATATCCAGAGAATAAGTATTGAGAATATGTATTTGATGACATAGCATAGTGCTTCTTGCATGCAATAAGTATTGAAATATTTGTTATTTGTTAGGAACTGTTGCTGAGGATGACTCTAGATTCTATATGTAAAGTTGGATTTGGGGTGGAAATTGGAACTTTGGCTCATAAATTACCCGATAATCGTTTCGCTAAAGCTTGTGAAGATGCAACCAGTACTATTACTTATAGATTCATAAATCCCTTATGGAGATTAGAGAAATTTTTCAATGTTGGGTCTGAAGCATTACTTGTTCAGAGTATCCAAGTCATTGAGGAATTTACATACAGTTTGATTCATAAAAGAAAAGCAGAATTACAAGGAGCTAAATCCACTGATAACAATGTAAAGCATGATATTATGTCAAGATTCATTGAGTTAAGTGAAAATCCTGACAATAACTTAACCAACAAAAGCCTAAGAGATGTCATTATAAACTTTGTTTTAGCGGGACGTGACACAACAGCGTCAACATTGTCTTGGTTTATATACATGATCATATTAAACCCTAATGCAGCAGAGAGGATCTACAATGAGCTTATAACATTTGAGGAAAATCAAGCTAATGAAGTGACTGTCTATGATCCGAAGGAACCAAAATCTTTCACCGAGAGACTAGCAATTTTTGCAAGTCTATTGAATTATGATTCACTTGGAAGGTTATCCTATTTGCATGCAACAATCACTGAGACACTTCGTTTATACCCTGCATTACCACAGGTACATAATACTTTTGAGGGTTTGCCCATACTTACTTTTTTTATTAACATGTGAAAATAAATAAATTTTCCTCGTATTATTGTAGGATCCGAAAGAGGTATTAGAAGATGATGTTTTACCTGATGGAACAAAAGTGAGAGCAGGAGAACAGGTGGTTTATTCTTCATACGCCATGGGGAGAATGGTGTACAATTGGGGACCTTATGCAACATCATTCAACCCCGATAGATGGTTCAACAAAGAAGGGTTATGTCAAAGTGCATCTCCTTTCAAATTCACGGCATTTCAGGTATCAGTTCTTAGTATATGAATCCGATAGATGCAAGTAATAATACCAATGAAATGTTAACTATCTTGACACTCTCATGCTCATGCAGGCTGGCCCAAGAACATGCTTAGGGAAGGACTCAGCATATTTACAGATGAAGATGACACTTGCTATCTTATGTAGATTCTTCAATTTTCATTTGATTCCGGACCATCCTGTTGAGTACAAAATGACGACAACTCTAAATATGAAGCATGGGTTGAAACTCTCCATCACTGCTAGGTAATCTTGACATGTCTGGGCAACAGACAGATCATACCTGGATCCATTTAATTGTATTAACACTGTATCAAGTTGTTATTACTCTTTTTAATGTTTTTTTTTTCTCGGTAAATAAAAGTTTATTATTAAAATAATAAGTACATAGTACAAACACCAAAAGGAAAATGCTTCTTACATTAGATATGTAAGAAACCCTACAGGCTAAATGATTCACCTATATTGGATATCCCTCACCCCACCAAGGGGATGAAGGCCCTAAAACAGTGAGAAACTTCAGGCCCATAAAGAGCCCAAGAAAACTGGAAACCTCACATCCTAACTTTAGGCCCTAAAACTGGAAAGCCCATAAAGAGCCCAAGAAACTTCAGGCCCTAAAACAGTGAGAAACTTCAGGCCCATAAAGAGCCCAAGAAAGCCCTCAACTGGAAACTTCACAATGTTCACATAGGCTTCACCAGCCGTCAGAAACCTGTAAGGCCAAGCATTATGGTGCCCTATTTCCCTTCCCTATCCCTCATATGTAGGCAAAAATCTGATTTGCCAACTAATATGGTTTCCCATATCCCTACTTGTGCAGGGATATCCCTTCCCTACTACTCCCATATCCCTAAGTTTCCGTGTAAAATCTTGCATTACAGATACTCAGTTTCTTTTTTTGTTGAAACGGATACTGAGTATACGTTTCTGATTTTTTAAATTTTACCATAAAACTTTCCCTTTTCGCTCCTTTTTTTACTAAAACTATTTTTTTACCAACTATATCTCTTTTTTACCTATTATATCTCCTTTTTTTACTCTAAAATATATTTTTTTACCTACACAAATATATTTCTGACGGGCAAAAAAAAATTTGGGAAAAAAAAAACACGGATACTTAGTTTCCGTTTCACACTATTCACACGGAAACTCAGTTTCAGTATCATGTAGGAAAGGGATAAAAACAAACCATAGTGAGCCTTGTGACCCATATCTCTTCCTTACATATGAGGGATAAGGAAGGGATGCCCTCTCCCATAGTGCTTGGCCTAAAGAGTCTACCTCCGCCATCTTCCATGACCAAGCCACCGAACTGAAATCGTCGCCACTTCTTTCATGAAAACATGCAACTTAATATGAAATTAGTGATCTCGTTTGATGTTGATTGAAAAAGATGTAGAAGGATTGATAGGAAAAGATGCAAAACAAAACTAAAAATACTGCCTCCTTGAAGAACCCATAAAAGAATAAAGCTGAAACTTAAAAACACCTCCACGATCATCTGCACCACCATCTTTAAACCCCACAATGCTCAACCACCATTGAAACCGCTCAAAAAGAGTTAAGAAAGTCTTACACAAGGTTTTGATCGATTATGATGTAGATAAAGAGGGCAAATAAAGATATAGAGAAAGCACAACACCTCAAAGCTTAGGATAGAAAGAAATTCACAGTAAAAACGCAAGAGATCCTGGATCTAAAACTCCAACTTCAAAATCCAAAGATTATAACCACATAGACCAAATTGAAGTAGGCGGTAAAACATATGTAAAATTGAAGTACATTCCGAGAGACCTCAGGGGGATGTTGGCTAGGGTTGTGTAAGGTTGAGAAGAGAAAAGATGAGAGAGGGGAAGAGAAGACAAGAAACATAGAGGTTTTGGAAAATAAAGGTTTTGTGTTTCTTTTAATTATTTTTTTTTGAAGGATGGAATTTATTTAAAAAACCTAACTTACATAATCGGAATATCATAATGGGTCTTATCTCCTAAGAGCCTAAGAGGTAAAGACTGTGGTCGGGTGATATCCGCTTTTTGGTTAGAGCCCTTTGTAGGTTTTTCCACGCTTAGCTTACATAACTTACACAGAAACATGTTGGGCAACAGGATTGGTATCTTCTCTAGCTTGCTGGTGATATGAGGTTGCCTGGTTGTATGAAACGCCCGGCTTCGCCTTGATTCTGGTATCAGCTGCTTGTTGGAGATGCGGTAAAGCACTCTACTTAGAGAGTGGTAGAAGGCGAAGGCTAAGGCTATTAGCTATTCTTTAAAGACTACCCACAAGAGTAGCCCAGGATTTTTTGAGCGTGACAGTTCCGAGACATTGTCATCCCTAGTTGGTAAACGTGGTACCCGCCGGAGATAACCAACCCCAATTTCCTCGCAGTCGTCATCCCTAGTTGGTAAACTAAGTACCCGCCGGAGAAAGTCGCCGTGAACAGAGGGTTCACTTGGTACTGAAGCTGAGGGTGGCATATGTACAAGTTGTTGTGGAAGCAAGGCGATGTAGAATCGTTTTCGGAGTCGAATGGATCTTAACCCTGCAGAGTGAATCGTTGTCTGACCGTGTTCGATATTATCACCTAAATCTAGATTTTCATGACAAGTAATACACATAGTTGCATACTTGTTTACATACATAGCACCTAAAACAGACACATAAAAATTAAAGTAAATAAACTTCCCTAAAACAGACATAAAACAACTAAAACATCTAAACATTTCTGAACATAAACCTAGGCTTAAACTAATTACTTTATTATAATTATTTATTAAACCAAAGTGACAAAATTCCCCAACTTGAGAACTTTTGTGCAGACTGTCACCATTTTTCTTTTCCGTTTTATCCCACTGACAATAAACCAATTATGTCCCTCCCATTATTACGCCTAGTGCTTTTACCTTTGTACCCTTGGACAGTTTCCACTTAATTTCCATTATGCCCCAGATTTTCTTCCACCAGGAGCTATGGCTAGCAGATGAGTGAAATCGGTTTGATGGAGCAAACCTCATGCCGCGATAAATGCATCGAACTAAGTCGACGATGTTGAGACTAGTAGCTGCTCCATTGATGTCGAAGAGTTCAAAATCATAGTTATGTGTTGATATTGTAGTCGTAGAACCAAACTGAATCATATTTAGCCACCTCACTGAGTTTTCAAATTTTTTTCTCTCTTGATCTTCTTTTTCGTAGCTTCCTCTGATTAGTTTATTGTTATTAGGATTAATGGGTTTAGTCGTCTCTGATAAGTAATCTGATTTATGAGTTGGAATTAGGGTTGTCCATTTTTGAAACACCCGTGGTGATATAGCTGATGTTGTGTTCTTTCTAGTTGTTTCTCTAGTTGTTTTTTGCAACTCATGAATCGGATTTTCGGAGGGATTGATTGAATTGAATGACATAAAAACTGGTGGAGGAGTATCAGATGGTGGAGGTGGATATACCAAAGGTGGAATTCCCATGAGCCAAACATTGTTGATTGAAAACTGGGATAAGACTCTTTCCATAGATTTCACCATTAATTCCTCCTGCTGGGTGTAGAGAGGCTTTCCCAGAAGTTGTTGCTGACGTTGAAACCAACCTGTCTTAGCATACCCCTGCAACAAAGCTTCAATTGGAGAAGCAAATTCCATGGAGATTCTAAACCGAAATCTTTATCTCTCAGACTTTCCAAATCAAACACACAAGTATATTGTTTACCTAATCAAACATTAAAAATCAGATCTGGATCAAGTTGATTTCTTTTTGTTTAAATCATAAAAAACCCAGATTGAATACGGTTATTGATAGATGATTAGAGATGGGAATTATTATGGTAGCTTGAATTGTTGATGTTGGATCGGTAGGGACTCTCAAAGAACCCGAGTTGCAGAGGAAAACTCGGAGGAAAGAGAAAGATGGCTACTGTTTTTACGAATTTCTCTCAGAATTTGTTTGTTTTAATGTTCATTGGTTTAAAAATATTTTATTTTCGATTGGTTGATTCTGTTTAGAAAGTAGTCAATTCAATTGTAAGCTCTATTTTCGTCTTTATGGTACGGTAGCATTCGAGGTTGTCGTCTCTATGTTCCTTGGATTAATCTTTGTTCCTTGGATTAATTACTCACCACAAAGTACGGGCCTATTGGTGAACTCTTAAACTACTTTACCCAATCTCGAGTTAGACCAGGGAACGGTTGTAGATCAAAAAAGCAGTTGTGTTGAGACGTGGAGCCTGTCAGAGGGGTCATGTGCGTGCCTGGCCCGTCCATTCAGCATTTAATGTTATGGGTAGGTGAAGATTGTACGTGGCCGGCGAAGAGGGGAGCAAGGTGGTGGTACGCGGCGACTGAAGCAGGATTGCAAGTCTAGGTGGGCTAACACTATGTGCTAAACATTAAATTTCAAGGAGGCCATCTAAAAAAAAATCAAAAATGACACATGAAAAAATAACTTTTCGGTGATATTTAGATATTTGGGGTGGCTGGACCACCCCTCAGCCACCCCCAGCTCCCAAAAAGGGACTTGAAGACCATTATCAGTTGCTGCTAGGGATGCACATACTCCGGTACGGCCCGGTTCTCTTATGGAACCGGTCACTGTACTTCGTGTTGGCCGATACCTCCTTTTGAGGATCGGATTCTGTACTGCACTCTGTGTTGTACCGGTCTTCCTGCATCGGTCCTGGTACAAGTCCGTCTGACCGGGTTTTTACCCATACTTTGACACAGAGATGGAAAAAAAACTTCATCCGAATGAACATGTAGAACAAAAAAAAAGAAAGAAAAAAGAAACACTACAGTTTCAAGCATTCAACAACATTATTTGAGCTAGCTACACAAGATACAAGTTCATGTTCAATACTGGTAAAGAAATTTCAATCAAACAGAGAGGTAGCCGAACAAAGAGACACAAAATCACACAACAGAGATTGAACAAAGACCGTCAGAAATTTCAACAACAACACGGCAACTCAATCCTCTATGGGTGTAGTCCATCAACAGCAAATCAACCTTCCCCTTAATTCAACATCTCTATATTCATCAATTTTAGGAACAACAGCAAGATCTGTGAACCCAATCTGAATTTCATCTCAAAGACCCTAATTTCACTTTCAGTTCTTCAATCGACTTGAATCTCGAAACCCTAATTCCTATTGCAGATGCAAATCGAAACCCTAATTCCTTATTTCTCCTGATTCCTTCAAAATTACCCAAAATCAGATGATGCTGGTGGTGGTGGTGGTGATGAAGAAGGTGGTGGTGGTGTTGAATTTGATATAGAGACTCAAAGTCAGAGAGTGAAGAAGAATGAAAAGAAGTGAGCGATGGTGTATGTGTTCTTCGACTTCCCGAGAAAAAAGAAAAAAGAATAGTCGATTCTCGAGAGATAACACTACTACTAATACCTAGAATCAATGACCAGGATTAAATCAAATAACAAGATCGAAGGCTTTTATTAACCGGCACATATGGTCCGGTCCTCCCCAAGAACCGGTGTCTGTACCAGTCTAGACCGGTTCTCAACTTTCAGTACTGGTGTCTCTATCGGCTAGGCCGGTTCCGGTCCAGTTCCGGTTCGGTATTTCCGGTTCCACTCCGGTCCAGGTCCTCTCAACCGGTTCTTGTGCAGCCATAGTTGCTGCCATGAGCAGCGGCAAAGAGAAAGCTAAGTTTATCGGTGTCCCATAAATACCAAGCAAGGAAAATGAAGAAGGGGCTGGAGGATTGAGAGAGAAGATAGTATAACATTCTCAAGACTTGTATTTACTTTTCTTTACAATCTTACTCAAACCGACTAAGCACTTATTGTAGCTCATCCAAATCCTTGATAAACTTAACTATCATTACTCGTGGATGTAGGCATGATCGTGTAAACTTAGTGTCATTTACTTACTTTACTTGCTTAATATATGATCTTTAGGTTTCTCGTAAACACCAGCACAATACGTTGTTATATTACTTAAATGCTTATTGTTGTAAATCTATTTATCTGTGTACCATCATATTATTGGCTATCACAGTTTGGCGTAAGAAACAAGGTTGTTATTTTGTACTTCATCCGTTTTCGGAGAAGAAAGAAAAAAAGGGACAGTGGAGAAGGAAAATTTTCATCCGGGAACCAGGGAGCATTGAAGTTTATGCATTATTAGATTCTTGATTATATTTATTTAAATAACCCAGTATTGTTTTAAGAAGAGTAGAAGAATATGTTTCCTAGGCCGTGTTAATTCTATTATGAAAAGTTGAGACTGATCTGAATGATATCCTACAATGTTGAATGTTTATTGAAGTCTTACAATTACACACTACACCATTTTTGGGGATTAGCAACCGCTGCGTGCAAAACGTGGCGTTGCATTTTTTTGCAACAGATCATAAGACGTTGCAAAAAAAATTTCGCAACGGTTTTCGGTTCAGCCAACTGTTTTTCCTTCACTTTGCAACCGTTTTGGCTGTTGCGAAAAGGATTAGCAACAGTTCCGAGCTGTTGCTATATTTTTGTCGCAACTACTTAAGCAGTTGCGAAATCAAAAAATCGCAACAGCCTTGTAGCGGTTGCGAAATTTGGAACCAAAAAGTTAGAACGGCCCATCTTAGCCGAACCGGATTTTGTTATTCTGGTTCAAAATTTAGCAACAGTTACAAGCCGTTGCTAATATTTTGCAACTTAAAAAAAGGGGTCAAGTCTAGCTTTAGTTGACCTAGTCAAGAGTTCCCTGCAACATATTCAGCCCATAATTCAAGCCAAATCACTGAAAACATAAAACATTACCTATGACTAAGTCTTATGGGGTGCTAGTCTAGCACCTAGATTAGCAGTCCGGCCTAATCCTAAGTCTTATGGGAGTGCTAATCTAGCAGCTAGATTAGCAGTCCACGTCAGCCCAGCGCTGAACCATTCAACGCTCTCAGCCGTGAGATCAAAAATAAATCTCTCAAAGACTCGAACCATTCCGCGAAAAGGTAGTTTTTCAAGCGATGAATCATTCAGCGTAACTATCTAGCATGTGAGTTCACATGCTAGCAATCGGTAGGAGAGAAACTAGTGTTAACTTTTTTGCCACACTTTTTTTTTGAATTGCAACACTTAAGTGCTAATCTAGCACCTCCGATCTAGCCCTTAAGGCAAACCCCTATGGGCTAGATAGGACTGCTTGATTGGCCAAAAAGTGTTGCAAATCATGAAAAAAGTGTGGGAAAAAAAGTTAACACTCAATCTGGCTACTTCTCTCTCCTAGCATTTGCTCGCAATCCAACTATCGCGAGATTGAAACGCCGAATAATGCGACGCTCAAAAAAGTGACCAAAACGCTAAATGGTTCTACGCTCACAAAAATCTAAAATCTACCGAGATTTAAGCGCCGAATGGTTCGACGCTCAAAAAGCTAAATAGTTTGGCGCTCGGAGATGACGTGGATGGCCAATCTAGCAATAGATATCTAGCCCATAAGACTTAGGAGGTTGCCCAGTGCCGACGTGGATGGCCAATCTAGCAGCTAGATATCTAGCCCATAAGACTTGGCCTAAGACTTAGTCGAGAGGCATTAAATTTGCATTGAACAAGGAAGTCCTCCATTACTTATAGAAAATTTCAGTAACCAACTCTTTAAGTTTCTAAAAAATGACAAGTCCAACCAAAAAAATATCTTAAGTTTATATATGGGGGATACAGGATGAATCCCTACTTAATTTTATAGATGTAGCAGTGTGAAGCTAAGTTATACAGTAACTGTAATAAAAATAGTAGGACAAAGACCTTAATCTTAGGGTTGTTCTTTAGCAGACCTGGCAGGGCACCAAGCTCAATCACATGCAATTTTGGCGTAATTTTCCCCGCATTGGTGGTCTTCGTGACAAAACAGATGAGAGCAGAAGGATTTTCATTACCAAGAATCTGTGCACAATATGCAAAGATCAGAACCAAAAATGAATGAAGACAGTACGTACACATCATGAAACTGAAAACTGTATACCTAATTGCAGCTACAACTTTCAGCAAAAGGAAAAAACACTTCAACACATAAGCTTCCTGAAATAAGGAAAATACTGAATGGTTTATCTAGGACATGAAACTAGAGGCTTGAGCACACAAGTCATAACAATTAACAAAAAAAAAAAAAAAGAACTAATAGTTATTATTGTGCAAACTTAGCTAGTAATGAAAGATGGAAAAACACCTGCAAAATTCATTTCAAAAGCAAGTAGCGAGACAAGTTAATTGAATGAAATTCAAAGTGTCATCTATGTCCTTAAACTGTAACTGCTTGACATTGTAAGGCAACTTGAATCTGCTGCAGCCCTATATTAAGTTTTTTATTCCAAAACAGAAGATGAGTATGCAAAAGCCGTAGACAAATATTAATCAAACTCCTCATCTAACACCTAACATTAGAGTTTAGAAATTGAAAGCTATCACCTGATATAATTTGAACCACATTTTTTTCAGTCACTGAACATTTTGCTTCAAAGAAGAGAAAGTCTCGACCGTAGCTTTTAACAATTAACATCTTTTCTCACCTTTATCTGAGAATGCGCTGCCGCCGAAAAAAATCGATGAAGTAAAAGATAAAAAGTCAGTCAAATGAAGAATTATGCTTTTACTTTACTCTATTTTTAAATGTAGGGGACCTTACCCATTCAAACTTCTTATCTGGAGGTCTATCAGCAAGAATTTCCAAAGGCGGGATGGGGGATGGGAACGCCTCCTACAAGCAGACACATTATTGAAGTTCATGAGTACCCAAAAAAAAAAATTCCCAGTTAACCATAAACTTATACAGATATTGCATCTGGACCTGGTAATGTGCAAACCTGTAGAGATGCCTTGGTAAGAGTTCTGAATTTTATGACAGCAGGGGCTGCATGGTATACACCTTTCACATCGGACTCCAGAACAAAAGAGTGAGAAACAACAGAACCACTGCAACATTATGTAAATTTGTTTCAGTTCAGATATTAACATAAGAAGCTATACATAAATGAAACATGTCAAAAGGGTTCTTCGTATTTGGAGAAGATACTTACACGTCGAGCTTCTCCATGACCTGGAAGTGTTCCAGCTGACTAAGTTGAAGATATATGGTGACCACTCGCCATCAGTAATACTTAATCATAAGCAGTCCTGAAAGAGTTTCCCAGTCCAACCATGAGATTTCAAATACCAACGAAAACTTCATAAACAACTAAACCTTAGTATATAACACATTAAAACAATGTTCAAAATCGGTACCTCAGCACACTTGGATTTTTGAAGGTGAAAGAATCAAAGAACACAACATACACTTGATTAAACAATTCAAACTACTACATAGTCAATTACTTCATTAGAACAATCAGTATTTAACCAACGTTAGTTTTTTATAAACATATTATAGTTCAAATTAGTAATAGGACAGAGCATCAAAAGAGAAATTTTAATAATTTAGATTTAGTAAGGCAACGCCAAAAACCAACGAAAACTTAGATAGTTCAAAGTAGTCAATTCAGATAGATGGTGACCACGCGCCATCAGTGATACTTAATCATAAGCAGTCCTGAAAGAGTTTCCCAGTCCAACCATGAGATTTCAAATACCAACAAAACTTAGTTTTTGGCGTTGCCTTACTAAAAAATTAAGATCGAACGGAGCAGTAAGACAGCATAAAGCTGACCGCCACCACCAGCAACAACAAGATTGGCAGAAGGATTCTACTCATATATGTCTCCCATTGTGAATCATAGCGAGGGCAACACATCTAAAGATCCAAGTAGTCAACAATGCCATAGGATGACTGCAACCATTATCAGTAAAAAAAATGGTAAGTACAGACCAATACAAACAACCAAAATCGGTAGCGAACCCTTTTGAAAACATCCCCAGCCAAAAAATACAACTGCCCACCAAGAATCATCCATTTTAAAAGCAATTCACACACTATACCTTATCTATTCGCTATCTACCAGCAACAATAAACACCTGGTGTCTTTTCCTGCAAATATGCACACGAGAAGCAGACGCAATCAGTCGGAGAACAAGTTCAATAAAGTCAAACAATAAGATTCAGTAATCATTGTTTGAAATTTACACACTTCACAAAAAAATAAATATCCAAAACTCCAAACCCAATCAAAATTCAAAACCAAATGAAACCCCTGTCTCAAAACCATACCATAACATAACAAATGCAAACCAATCCTCAGATTCATCAAAAATGCCCCAAAACAAGAAATATATCATGAACAAACCTAATACACATCAAAATCAAAATCATAAAAATCCGAGAATAATTAAACATGATCTTCATGACGAATCACCCAAAATAATTAGAAACTACAAACTAGATGATCTTCACAGTAAAGTGATTATACCTCAAGATCTTCGAGATCAAATAAAAGTGCTTAACCAATTGAATGTTCTTCTTAAAAACCCTGTCAACAAACAAAAACAATAATTATGAAAACCACCAAACAAGAAAGAAAAACAAAAATAGGGATCTATTTTTTTTTTTGCAAACCCTAACTTTGAAACTGCAAATCCCTAATTTTTCCTGTAGAAAATCAAACACGAGAAAAATTGAAAGTATAATAGTGGTGGGTTTTCAAGAGAATGATTGAAGAACAATATAAGCAGGAGCAATATCTCTCTCGGAAGGTTTAATGGTGGTGAGGGAGAAGAAGAAAGAGAGACAGTCGAGCGATGGAGACGAGAATAAGGTGTTGTCTCTCTCCTTTGGCATAAATGAAAAGGGTTTTGAGTGAGATGTTTGATCCAACCGTTCATAATTTTAGAGCAAATCCTAACCGTAGAAGAAAGTGTTCCCTTGTACTCAAACTGGTCGCACATGTGCATTTCAATAAAATTTTGGTGTTACCAGGTAGCACATTTGGTATGCTCAGTAGTTGCGAATTGCAACAGCTATGGAGCATTTGCAAATTTAGCAACTGCTTCTTGCAGTTGCAAATACCTGAGCCGTTGCAAATGTTGTTGCAAATTCGCAACTGCGAAAGAGCTGTTGCAAAATTTTGTTGCTAATCGGGAAAAATGGTGTAGTGGTACAGTTGGATTTCTGAATTAGATCTTGTTCTTATTTCAAGGATATTTGTTTGGAAAGTTTTAGCTAAAAAAAAAACTAGAGCAGGCAGAGTTATGCCATAAATGCCATTTATTTGGCATTGTATGGCAAATAATTCAGATTATTTGTCACGCATAAATCATCTACTTCATGAATTATTAAAAACTGTAATCCTAAGCAACTGTAATAGTGACATTTGAACAATATGGCATGCTTAGATTCCTTGTAAATGCAAGAAACTTCATGAAATAATAATTTAAATAATTTTTTGTATGCTTTCATGATAATCTACACAAACGGATGACATGGCATCACAAACTTCCTGTGAATACCAATAATTCTTCTTACACGTGTCACAATATTGGCGGTCATATGCAAGATAGCAAAGTAGTCCCAGTGATACATAGGACGCTGAGAAGCAACAGATCCCTTCTTGATCTGCTTTATCTTATCTCGAGAAAGCTTACCTCGACAGTGAAGATGAAGGACTAGACCCTAGTCTAATGAGATGTGGCAGCTGAGGATGGGACAAAGACAGTTGAAATATCTAATCAGCATTAAATGCAATAAAGCAAATCCTTGGCGCGTGGATAAGGACGAGCTGGAAACGTCTAACTGGCGAAGGCTAACGATGAACGAAGGTACAAACTTGACCAAGGTTGAACAGTCTTCGAGGGCACATGTGCGCAGCGGAGGTGCGTCCGACTTGAGAAGGCGCTCGGTTGACGAAGGTACGAAATGTATGGAGTATACATCAGTTCTCGATGGATCTAAAGACAACAAAGATGTTCTTGGCGCCGAAGTGCTATAAATACAAAGCCTCGCCAACAAATGAAGGCACTCAATTCACCAAGGAAAAACTAGTCTTAAGCTTATACCTCTTTAATATATAGAACTTAAGTAATAACTTCGACTTGAGTTCTCTTTATTACTTTGGAAATCATTTAAGATCCTTGTAACACCTATTACTTAATACAAAATCTTCACCCATTACCCCATACACGTAGAAAAATATTGAACCACGTAAATCCTTGTGTCATCTCTTGATAACTTAGTAGCATTTACATTATAATTGTGATTGTCTTTACTATATATTGACCTTATCTTGAGTATCTCTTATTACTAAGCATTATCAGTTCAACTGAGATATCATTACTTCCTAGTATTGGATTCTCTGAGATGTTCATATTACGTAGACTATGGGAAAAATTGTAGTCACACTTCCATTCTCCTAGCTAAATATTTCACAAATATTAGTTCACCTTTTCTACTCAGTATTAGATGAAGTTCAAAGAATGAGATGTTTCCCTTATTTTCACTCGATACACTAACTAGTAATCGCAAACAAGTAAATATCCAGATTTTTACATTACATCTTTAATAAACGAAAGGGAGAATGACGCGCCGCTCACTTGGGTACGTGGCAAATTTCTCGATATACCATTTGTGTGTTTCGTCGCTGCAAAGGTGAGGTTCGCAACCTGCAAGAGACATTGGAAAGAGTTTTTGAACTTCCTGAGGCATGATAAGAGAGCAGCAACACACAGAGAATTAAATATAATACAAAGTCAAAAATATATACCACAAATCCAAAAAGAAGCCAAATTGTGAGATTTGATCCTCCACTAGCAAAAAGAAGGCCACCATATATAACCTTCATGGCAAGACTAGAAAATGAGGAAATGAAAAAAGCAGGTTGTCTCTTAACTATCCCAACATGTAAAAGAGGGGAGAAAGTTACGATTTCATCCAGGTAATGTGGACTAGAAACAAATCAACCAAATCACCATAAGGTATTACATATTTATCATCTTATTCTTTCTTTTCTCGTACGGAACCCCCGCATAAGAGTTGGAAAATTTAATTAGAAAAAGTATAGAACATGCAACTAGTAGAAAGAGCTGCAACTATTGTAAGGTTTGTTTCGAGCTAAGGTTAACAACTGGTTACCTTATTCACTCAAAATGATGGAAACATGATCGACTATGTTCCTCTTTTCCCTTCAAGTTGTAGGTGTTCTTAAAGTCATTACGTGTCCCATTCTCTATATTATCTCAAGGAAAGTCAATTACTAGCAGGGACATTGAAAAAAGAGGAATCGTTAGTAACAGACGAGTCACTTACAAGTACTGCGTGGCAACGCCTCTGATGGATCCAACCCCAAATAAAGATAGCTGCTCCAATCCATTGGACCCATTCAAGTTGTATAAAAGGTTGTACATATACCGACCAATCAATCTCACTGATATGACGGATTAGCATTTTATCCCGGCCTTTAACAATGAAGTCAACTACCTGATGAATTGCAAAGTTGAACACCTCTGGTGCACAAATGCTACAAAGGGATATGGATGATGCTGTATAATAACTAGATTCATACACAAATAACATGATTAATGTACATAAAAACATTCTATTAATAGTAGACTCAAGATGGAGAAAAAGGTCACATAGGATTGGATTTAAGTAATTTAGCTAATGGGTATTTGCTGCTTTAAAATATACTTAGTAGCAATCATAATATGAAGCAATAAATCAAACAAACATAATCTAGCAACTTCACTTTTCGCTTTGACTTAAATTTAGGACTTAGAAACTTTTTGCACTATAGGGAATGTAATGAAATTCTCTTTAAAGTATAGAAGATCTAGAGTTGATTTGTGCGTGATGAATGGGAAGTTGACACAAAACATACATAAAAGATCATTTTCTCATTAAGCATTCATTAGGTCCGATTAAGTAGCTTTATGCTCTGACTTCAGATTGCATGTATGTACCCTTATATGGAACACAAGTTATGTTGTCAAGAGTTCAAGACTGAAAACAACTAGCATAAAGAAATAGATGGAACTAAACAATAGATCTTGGGAGAACAAAGGGGGATACATAGACCCTACGACAATCTTTAACTGTGCATAGTAGCGAAGCATCATGGAAATAAAGGGTGATTGATTGTGAAAAGCAAAAACACATTTCATTAAAGAAATTCCAAGCTAGTTCGGAGATAATGTAGAAACACATTTGATAAAAATAATAATGTTCAAGTTGTTCAAAGACTTACAACATCCCAGTGAAATAGCCAACAATGTGCATTCGAGCTGAAGGACTGTAGTCGAAGACGTACATTGTTTCATAAAGGCATCTCAGCACTTGAATCTCCATTAAAATAAGAAGGAATACACTTCGACATACTCTGTATCCATGCTCAATAAAAGTCACATGAGACTTGTGCATAGAAAATATAAGCGAACCTCCTGTCATGTGACTAGCTGTTACGGTCATGCAAGTGACGCACAATGATTACGCGTTACAGAGTTGCAGGCTAAGTCAGAGTTCCGCCGTAATGGCGCAATGCGAAGCCATAATAGCACAACGCTCAGCCATAATAGCGGTATGTTTGTGAGACCGTCAAGCACTAAGATAGTGGAACCTGCCTAGTCAGGGCCAGTGACGCGCAAAGGTGGCGCTACACTGTAAAAACACTTGGCTAAGTAATGAAGCTTATTTTCCGACACAATGAATCTTCATTGAAGGTTTGGCAAGACATGGCCAAAGTCGACAGATGCAACATGCGATGTTGGCATTGATGCATATCCGTGGAATTGAGTTGTCCCAAACTCAAGGATGATGCAAGAGTGAAGAATAGGCCAGGAGTTGGTCTATGGAACTAGTTCAAGGCTGGCCAAAGCTTGAACAATGCAAACAAGTTGGTAATGCAAGAGTTGCATTGTTGTTGTCAAGCTAATTGGCGAAGTGAAGCATATATGACGCATGAGTAACTAGAGTGAGCTTAAGGAGCTGGCCTCGATGTTTAAAGCATAAGGATTGTCTGTGCATGAGTTTGGAATGATAAACATGCAGGCCCAAGAGAGCTGAACGTTGGTGCAAGACAGAATCCAGTATGGCACAACAAGTGTGTAATACGGCTCAAGTGAAGGTTAGGAGTTGATTATTGGCTTTGCGAGCATGCCAATGAAGTTAGACAAGATAAAACGGTTATAAAGGAAGTTTATAACCATGTGGAGTGTTCATAACCACCAAGAACAAGTGTGGCATCTGTTGGCTTGACAACACAAAAGGTGGCAGTTGGAAAAGCAAGCTGGCGGTTATGGAAACTACCTGATGGGACAATGGCTGTTCCATGCGTGTGCAAGTTTTGTGCACGGTTTTGGCTAGTGAGTTTGTTGTATAAATAGTCCTAAGGAGTGGGAAAAATCAGTAGGCTTACATAGAGAGAGTTTTGTAGACATGTAGTCTCATACTTGAGATAATAAAGGCATCACCAAGAGGGTGATGGCCTGTTTTCGTCCATGTGATGGCATGTTTTGTATAATCTTCCTTAACACAATGAAATGGGTTTATTGTGTTAGTTCTTTGTGTTCATGATGTTGCTGGTCTTGTGAAGTTGTTTGAATACATTTATGCATGGCAAACCTCTTATGCTTATGGGGACATGAAGAGTTAGAGAGAAATAAGAAAAGACTTCCGTTGCGTATGCCTTATGAGTGAAGGCAGATGCATACTTTGGTGCGAGTATGCAAGTCTGAGTACTTCTGGGTGAAGATGATTCACTGAACCACATAGTATTGTTGGTCATGTCCCATGAAAATTTTAGGAGATTGAATGGGCGTGTGAGACTAGCTACCGTTGAAAAATAATGGGAATCAGAACCAAATGGTACCATTTTATATGCATAGAACCATGTCAATACTAGCAACGATGTTGTCCATACCACCCCCAACACGTAAAAACGAAAGAAGAATCTCTGCGGAACGGTAAACTTCTTCATTTCCCACATAAACAAACATATCAGAGGATCAAATTTTTAGTTCATTTCATTTTCGTTAATTTGTTTTACCAGATCAAAACTATCAAATCAATGTCTTTACAAAACAGTACTTATCATACTAAAACTAAATTTTGATTCCTTACTAACAAATTCCCAAAATACAATGCAAACAACATAAATTCAACAAACATAACCCAATTGGTACTTACTTGTGAAGAAGATCTCAAGGTCTTTCCTCTTTTAGCAAACCCTAAAAGTGTTCCATGGAAAAAACTATAACGACTAGGAAATGAAGCAACAAGTACAAGTAAAATAAAAGATAACCAAGCAGTTCTCAACAACTCATCGACCTTGATCTCCATTTTTATTTTATTTTTTGCAGAGACACAACAGAAATCATGATCATCATATAAACCTCAGCCTTATTATACACCTAATAATTTCGCTAAAACTCCAAAATATCTTCACATTCATCATGTGGAAGATAGTTGCAGCTATAATGTCTCGTACTTTATCCGTAAAAAATAAATAAAAGTTTAATTGGAATCATGAGATATAAAAACAACGACGTGTATAGTAAGTAAATTTTTGTAAGATATCGATGTTCGCAATCACATGAATGCTTTCAAGAAATATATGTTGTGATACCAACACCTCTACACTTATTTTCCTCTTTTAGATTTACCTTATTTAGATTGTTTTGGTTAAGGAAGTTATTCAATTATAGTTAGAAGTTGGTTAGTTGCTTAGAATTGATGTGCAGGCTTGATTACCAAGTAATATTAACTATATATATTCGAGTCATGTAACTCTGAAATACAAGCAATTACAATTAATCTTTTCAAAACCCTCTCGCTATTCTATGTCTCTTAATTCTCTCTTTTTCTTCATCCAAAACACTTGTTTTTTCTGTAAGTTAGAGTTTTTTGATAGTTGTTAATGTCTTGAACCATAACATCTATCATTAGAGCAGGTTCGATTATTCTCAAAAAACCATCAAGTTTTTTCTTTCTTTCTTAGCTTTCGCTTGCAATCATGACACTCACTGAAGAAGCTAACCAGCTTACAGCCATGATGAAAACCTTGAACACAACAGTTACATATTTTATGAAGACTGTTATTGATAATACAAACAATGAAGAACAACCAAGAGAAGCTATTATAGACGCACTGATGACAAGAACGCAAACATTACATAACACAAGTTTGCAAACTATCTTAGAGAATCATAGACAAGAGATGAATATTGTGGCATCTCTCCTTCTTGCGCATTTTCCTCTCAATACACCTCCTGGATTTGGTGGTTTGAATGGTAACAATGGTAACAATGTGGTAGCAATGGTATTTTAGGTTCTCCGATACCTAATAATTTGAAGTTTCTTACTTTTTAAGGGAAATATCCAGCTGGTTGGATATTCCAAGTAGATCAGTATTTTCTTCTTCACCATATAGTTGAAGCGTTGAAGATCGATATTGATACTTCTTATTTCAAAGGTGAAGCCAATGCTTGGTATAGATGGGTTCAAACAAGTTAACTAATCCCACTGCTCCACTTTTGCTCACTTATTCGTGAGCGTTTGCTGATAAAAGTTTGCTAATCCACGTTTGGCGTGTCCACAATCTCTCAGCAAGGTTTAGTACGTGATCATTTTCGAGAATTTGAAGAACTTCTCAATTTTGTTACTGACCTGCCAGACGATCATGTCATTGATCTCTTTAGCAGATCTCATAAGAAAGAAATCAGGTCTGTTGTTGAAGTACTTGAACCACAAACGCAAGATGCAGCTTTTATGAAAGCTATCAAACAAGAGGATGTGTTACTTTCAAACTCATCAAGCTCTTCCTGTAAGAGCATTGCTCTTTCGAACTCGCATGCGTTGCTATCTCAAGCATGTTTGTCAATGTTAGTGATCAAAACTATAAGTCTTGATTTCTAGCCTATGTAGCTAAGGACTAGGATAGAAAGTGTAGTTGAGCTCAAGAACTCCATGGCAATCATCATACAAGACGAAGGACTACTCGAGGAACCGGTGGAACTTCATTGACTAAAAGGTATATGGAGACTTGAACTTATCTGTCACTCAAAAGTCTATTTACTCTATCTCCTACTCTTGAGACAAAAGTCGTTTAGACGTATAGACTTTTATTATGCACATTTGCTATTTAGAGCCGAGTTTAACTCGCATATCTAATTCTCGAAATATGTATTGGTAAGATTTTGTTGTGACCGAATTCATCTTTACCTAGTGACGAAAGTTATGTTATGTTTTAATCACTTTGGAAATTGCTCTGACGAAAAATGATTTGTGAATAATGGCTATATAACGTTCTCTGAGAATGTTTCAATGATTTAAATGAGAGTTTAGATTACATAACCATTGGTAGCATATAAGCGTTGTTGTGGAAACACATATATGTCTAAGTCCTTATTCCTTGAACCAAAGTTTGCGAACTTTGTTGATCAAGGGAAATGGAAGTGGCGCAAGCCAAGTCCGCGAACTGGCGGAAGTTCTCACCCGAGTATTTCTGCTGGAGTTTGTGTACTCCTTTCATGAGCTTAAGTTCGCTAACCCAGTCCGCGAACTTGAGTAGGTTATATCTAAAAACGGTTATTCTTGAACTAATGTTTATTTAAACAAAGGTATGCTTTTGCAAAACCTCCTGGCTAAAAGTTCATGAACCGATGAGTGAATCAAACCGGTTATATCTAAAAAGCAATTGGTTCATTCTTTGAACTAGTTATGGTGAAGAATAATATGTGATCATATGGATAACCATTTGGTTAACTATTATTGAACCAACAAATGTTAATGTTTGGGTACGGTTCATAAACCCAAAATTGAACATTTCATTTGTGTATAACAAGCTAAGTTTTCGATCCAACGATTCAGAAATATTAGCTTGAATCTAATCATATTTTCATCTAACGGTGAATATTGAATGCTTTGTTACCAAGATAACAATGATTGCAAACCCTGATTTGAAAGACTATATAAGAGAGAACTCTAGCAACGAAACCTAATCCCCACACTTTATGTGTGATACTAGTTTGCTAAGCTAGAGTCGATTCTCCTTTAACCTTTGGTTTTCTTCTTCTAAAACCAGTTAACGACTTAAAGACTTCATTGGGATTGTGAAGTCGAGGCCGATATTACTTTTATTGTGTTGTGTGATCTGATCTTGCTGTTTCTATCATACGAGTACAATTGAAATAATTGGCTTGAGATTTATATCTCCGATAGGCAAGATAGAAAAGAAATCACAAACACTTTGTCTCATCGTTTTTGATTCCGCAATATCTTTTTTCGCTGTGTCGATTAAGATTATAGTGAGGTGATCAATAATACTAGGTTGTTCTTCGGGAATATAAGTCCGGGTTATTGATTGGTTCCTGTTCACCTTGATTTATCAAAATATGGAACAAAACTCATAGGTTTATTCATGGGAGACGGATTTATCTATTCTGTAGACTTTTTTTGTGTGATACAGATTTGTTTATTAAAGTCTTCGAATTTGGGTCGTAGCAACTCTTAGTTGTGGGTGAGATCAGCTAAGGGAATCAAGTACGTAGCATCCTGCTGGGATCAGAGACGTAGGAGCATAACTATACCTTGGATCAGTGTGAGATTGATTGGGATTCAACTAGAGTCCAGACAGAAGTTAATTTGGAGTAGGCTAGAGTCTGTAGAGGCTTAATACAGTGTGTGTTCAATCTGGACTAGGTCCCGGGGTTTTTCTGCATTTGCAGTTTTCTCGTTAACAAAATTCCTGGTGTTTGTGTTATTTCTATTCCGTATTATATTTGTTTATATAATTGAAATATCACAGGTTGTGCGTTGTTCAATCAATTAGAATATCCGACCTTTTGGGTTGTTGATTTCAATTGATTGAAACTTGGATATTGGTCTTTGGTACCATCCAAGTTATCTCTCTTTGATAAAGACTCGCAGATTTATATTTGCTTGAGTAAAGATCAAATCAAGAGATTAAGATATAAACTCTTTGATATACTTTTATCTAGATTGAGCCTGACTGTCTAGTTGATTCTCTAGAAAGTATATTGGAGTTTTTCTATACAGATTTCTAATCGAATTGTTGGGTGTGGTTTTTAGACCCCCGCTTTTTCAATTGGTATCAGAGCAGGAAAACACGTTAAAGACCTTAAAAGTCTGTGTTTGTAGTGATCTGACTATGGACGAATCTATCTCTAATAACGTGCCACTTCATAAATTACCAGATGATTATCAAAACTTGGATTCACCAGAGAGGACTGTAACATCCAGGTCAGTATCTAGACATTATCTTAATGTAAAACCTGTTGAAGTCTTGGAAACACGCCTAGAAGAACAGTTGGATGAACTTTCTGATGAAGGTGATTCAGATATTGATAGAGATGTTGATGAGGAAGTCTTTGAGTATGTGAAGGTTTTGAATTCGTTGGAAAAGAAGAAGATGACAAATTCTCATGTCACTCCTCTTCTGACTCATCTCTATCGAGAAAACAATAAATTGAGAAGATGTTACGCAGGTGTTTATGTTTCGAATCGTTCTAACGAATCGATCCTCAAGGATTCTGAGGAAAACCTGCGTATGAAGTCACTTGAATGTGATAATCTCTCTCAAAAGTATATTTTGTTGGAAGAGAAACTTACAAAATCTGAAGCAATGATTAACTCCCAGCAAACAAGTTTTGACGACAGAGAAATCGCTTGTCTCGCTCAAGAAAAATGCCTTGAGGCTGATTTAGATGTTGTTCTTGATAAAATCAAGATGTTGGAAGATGACTTGAAAAAGTTCAATACTAGTTCAAACAAATTAACCAATATGCTAGGAGCAAGTAAAAATCATCATGATACACGAGGATTGGGCTATAAGGGAATAGATGCTCCAAGTATTAGCAAAGAGGTAAAATTTGTCAAGGCTAGTGATTCTTCTCAACAAAAGGTTTCCACTGATGGCAAAAGTGAAATACCTTCACCGGCAGTTAAGGTTCAAAACAGAAAAGTATATTAACCTCCAAAGTCAGTACACGTGGATCGAGGTAAGAACATTCCTTATGTTTACCACTATTGCGGAAATAAAGGTCACCTGGAAAGAAGATGTCGTTTCCGTATAAGGAATGAGAAACTTCATGATGTTCTTATTTGGGCATTACAAGAAGTTGTGAAACCAAGATCATATGTTAAGAATAATCCACTTAACGCTATAGGTTGTAACTGTCCAACCTTTAGGCAAATGAATCAGTGTTGTGATAAATCTAAATTTGCCTATAAACGTCATACGAATCCTTTTCACAATCGTAATGGTTATCAAAAGGATAACTTCGTAAAGACGAAGACAAGATCCGATGCTCCCAGTTGGAAAAAGACTAACTTGCAAAAGAATAGTCAATCCAATTCTCTTCCGAGAAATCTTGAAGAGAGTAATGGGAAGAAGGTTCCGGTTGTTCCTAAACGCACTCAGAAGTGGGTACCAAAGAAATTCAATGATGCTTTGAGTGCGAAAAGGAATGATCTTCCAGAAAATTCCATGACTATGGAGAAGGCAGTATCCATGATGTTGGAACTTAACAAGTTTTTTAGAAAAATGGAATTGGATGTGAAAGGTTCTAAGAGCGATCACTTTCATGATAATACAAAGGTCACTTGTGGTGAGCAAGACATTTTCACCCCAACACAACTTGATTGTGTTGTAAGTGCATCCTCACCAAGAAATGCCTTGCTATGTATATGGTGATGGAAGCACGAGAATTGGGGCACACATATTATGTTCGGTAAGGTTGTATAATTCGACTAGATTCTTCTAAAAAGGTATTTCTATAAACCTGAGCAAGATTTGTGTTTTTCTTTGCATAGAATACTTATAATGATCCATGTACCTTATTTCATTTCTACCTAACTTGATATGTGTTTAAGGTTCTTAAGTGTTTAGGTTTGAAAATAGTAGTTCGGGATGTTTGGACTTCATGGTACACTTACCAGGCGTGCATACCATCATTTAAAACCAAAATCCATGGGTTTAAGTACGCATACCCTTTTGCATACTGCTCCAGGTCACGAAAATTCGTTTGCAAACCCGTATGCATACTTGCCTCGTGAGACGTCGATTTTCGTTAAACTTGTTTTGGTAGTAAATTCTTCGTCCAAACTCGGAATGACCTCATTCTTTTTTCATTCTCTTCCTCTTTGAATTCTATTCAAAATGGAGATGAGAATCCTTTATTTTGGATGACTTAATATTGGTATTTGTCCTGTCTCTTGTTTTTGAGTGTTTTTCTCCGTTTCGTCACTTGTTCCACTTCTTTTGGACTTGGGCACTTGGAATCTTGGAGTACTACTATTCTAAGCTAATTTGTAGCTTTTACAAGAATGTTGTTGGTGAATCACAAATAAGTAAGTTAAAGAATGGTCAATTGTACGCATTGCTATGGGATTCTTGAATGTTCACAATCATCCTTTGTGAACTATGGTGCATGGTCGTTAATGACTTTGTATGTTCTTCTTTGTTAGGAAAATCTTTTTATATACCTTTGGTAACTATTCTTGGTGTAAATCCGGGCGAAAAAGATTGATTCTACCCTCTAAGGACAAATCATCTTATATGTGCATTACGAGTTTGTCTTGATGCCTAGGAAACTTCATATGAGAGTTTATTCTTGTTTTTGAGAAGGATTACTAGAGTTTGGAATAGCCATTTTGTGATTACACATAGCTATGTCCAACGTTTTCATCTTCATGTTTTTAGATTTATTGGTTTAAATTCTAAATTTGTTTGGAAGATGATTTTTGCAGTATTAATCTTTATGGTTTTATATATTGCAATTGTTATGGGATATGTGTGTTTGCGTCCGTGAACTATGATTGTCCCATATCTTTTCAAAAGTAAAGTCTTTCATAAGTCGATATTCATATGTTGATAAAAGATTGAATGGACTTTTGACAAATACAAAAGTTAAGCCTATATTCTCAATTATTGATGCAAGATAGGTTAAAATCTTTTGTTTTCAATGATTATGTCTATTGTTTGTCATTGTGCAAATTGTGATGGAAAATAGAATGAATCCTTGTGTATTCCAAAGTAATTGATCTTCCCTGATCCATATTTTTTTTTGTGTATTACCGTGAGGCTTCGTAATGTGTCTTATGTTGAGCACTAAAACAATCAAAGTTGATTATTTTCATGGTTAGCTTTGTTGTTGTTCCATGAGGTACTTTATGTTGAGCATATTGAACTAAATTAATCATCTTGTTTGGTTATTTAGTTTTGACTCCGTAAGTTTTCTTATGTTTGAGCATTTTTTTTATTGGGTTGATTATTTTCATGATTAACTTAGTCATTGCTCCATAGATTCTCGTATGTGAGTATGGCCAATTAAATTGATTACTCTTTGTGATTAGTTTGATTGTGTATTTCGATTAAATTAATCATGGGTTCTCTTGTTGTGGTTAATTTAATTGAGTATTTTGGATTCAAATTCATACTTGTATGTGATTTGTTATGTCCAAAGAAATCCTTCTTTTCTTTCGAAATTAAGGTCTCTCTTGTTGTTCTTTCGGGAATGACATATTATGGGGGAGAGTTCTTTTTGAACTTGCGCTTAATTGCCATATCTTTATGGGGAGTGCGGCTATGGAATATTATAGGGGTTTTCTTGTATCTTTAAACTCCTTGATGAATGCATTTAGCTTCGGCTTTATGATTTCATCTAAATAAGATGATGTGTGTTTCTTTCTTTTGGTCATGAAATGTCTCTTTCGGAAATTTCATTAGGATCCCGTTCTTGTACTTTTGCCAATTTTATTAACAAAAAGGGGGGAGAATTAATATGTAGTTCACACTACAAATATATATGGTTTTCGGATCATTATGTAAGGGGGAGTGGTTTCCATGTGAGATGGAGTATTGACTAAGGGGGAGTGATACATATCACCATAGTATTGTTGTTGAAGTTGTGATACAATTGAACTTTGACGCTGTGTAATGATACTATGACACTGTATAACAATGATTGAGAACTCTTATCTTCTTAATGTTATAGTTACGGATTTTCAACAACGATGATGCTAAACTTACAACCTTTGGGATCATTGGAGTACTTGGAAGTGACGAAGATTTCGAGTAATGTTGAAGATTAGACATGTGGAATAGGAGCTACAAAAGTTAATTTATTTATTTTTTGTATTCCATATGTATTAATAGTTTTTCCACTATAATTGACAATGAGGGAGATTGTTAGAGCATTGCTCGGTCGAACTCGCATGCGTTGCTATCTCAAGCATGTTTGTCAATGTTAGTGATCAAAACTATAAGTCTTGATTTCTAGCCTATGTAGCTAAAGGTCTCGAACTAGGATAGAAAGTGTAGTTGAGCTCAAGAACTCCATGGCAATCATCATACAAGACGAAGGACTACTCGAGGAACCGGTGGAACTTCATCGACTAAAAGGTATGTGGAGACTTGAACTTATCTGTCACTCAAAAGTCTATTTACTATATCTCCTAATCTTGAGACAACAGTTGTTTAGACGTATAGACTTTCATTATACACATTTGCTATTTCGAGCCGAGTTTAACTCGCCTATCTATTTCTCGAAATATGTGTTGGTAAGCTTTCGCTTTAACCAAATTCATCTTTACCTAGTGACGAAAGTCATGTTATGTTTCAATCACTTTGGAAATTTCTCTAACGAAAAATGGTTTGTGAATAACGGATATATAACGTTCTCTGAGAATGTTTCAATGATGGAAATGAGAGTTTAGATTACATAACCATTGTTAGGATATAAACGTTGTTGTGGAAACACATATATGTATAAGTCCTTATTCCTTGAACCAAAGTTTGCGAACTTTGTTGATCAAGAGAAATGGAAGTGGCGCAATCCAAATCCGCGAACTCCGTCCGCGAACCACCGGAAGTTCACCCGAGAATTTCTTACTGGAGTTTGTGTACCCCTTTCATGAGCTTAAGTTCGCGAACCCAGTCCGCGAACTTGAGTAGGTTATATCTAAAAACGGTTGTTCTTGAACTAATGTTTATTTAAAGTTCATGAACCGATTCGAGTGAATCAAACCGTTTTTGCTTCGATTGTGTCTTGTGTAGTTACATAAGATCTAAGCAATTGAACAACTCTCTAACTAGTTCATTTGAGCCATTTGAACTAGTTATGGTGAACAAGAATATGGTTGATATGAGAGTGATCATATGGATAACCATTTGGTTGACTATTGTTGAACCAACAAATGTTAATGTTTGGGTACGGTTCATAAACCCAAAATTGAACATTTCATTTGTGTGTAACAAGCTAAGTTTTCGATCCAACGATTGAGAAATATTAGCTTGAATCTAATTAGGTTTTCATCTAACGGTGAATATTGAATGCTTTGTTACCAAGCTAACATTGATTGCAAACTCTAATTTGAAAAACTATATAAGGTAGAACTCTAGCAACTGGGAAACCTAATCCCCACACTTTACGTGTGATACTAGTTGGCTAAGCTAGAGTCGATTCTCCTTTAACCTTTGGTTTTCTTCTTCTAAAACCAAGTTAACGACTTAAAGACTTCATTAGGATTGTGAAGCCAGACCGATATTACTTTTCTTGTAGTTGTGTGATCTGATCTTGTTGTTTCTACCGTACGAGTACAATTGAAATAATTGGCTTGAGATTTATATCTCCGATAGGCAAGATAGAAAAGAAATCACAAACACTGTCATGTCCCATTCTTATAGGGCACCCATGTATAAGGGCACCCTGGATGTAATTAGTTATGTTAGCATATGCGGCTGGCACATGTGCCATTATTCTGCCTAGTATATGTAATGACTCTGTAATCCTCTTTCGGACAATGAATAGAATTATTGTTGTGTTTTCTTCTTCCCTTAATTGAGGTTTATCTTCAATTTCTACAGTGTAGATCCTGTAGGATTGAGCCTGGTTACTTATTTGTAGTGTAGATCACTACAAGTGGTATCAGGGACGGTCTTTCCTTGGATTAATCATGGCTGATGGTACTAGATCGAAGGATTTAGCTGAAAAATTAGCTACCATTCTTCATGTTCAAGAAAGTGTTGCAAGAGCTTTAAAAAATAAACCCTCTCATGTGCTTCTAACTAAATGCAAGAAAATTTTAGCAACCGAAACGAAGAAATTGTTGTTACTGGAGCGTGAGATATGTGTTAGTCAATCTGGTGATGGGAATTGGGAGAGATTTGAATTAATTGGATCTGTGTTGAAGAAAGTGACGCTAATGGAGAAAGAAATCAGTCAAAAACTTGAAGCATATCCTATTGATTCAATTGCAGTAAACGATTTCACTTCAAAACCTTCAACTCCTCTAGCAATAGAATAAGAAAATGGTTCGGTCGACTGCAAATCGATTGCATCGTTTTTCTTTGAAGAGAAACAGGATTTAGTAAGTTTAGATCCAGAAGAAGAAAATCCCATCGATGATTTGGGAAATTGGATTAATATTAAGGGTTTTCAAATTGGATTTGAGTTGGGTTTTTGCGAACAGTTGAAGAAACTTCAAGAAACAATTACAATAAATAGAACTGTAAGAGATGTTTTTCTCTCTTTCTGATTCTTCTCGAGTTCTATTTGATTGTGGTAAAGATTTTTTATCTATTGAAAGGTATCCTTATTATGTTAGAAGCATTTCTAAGTTCATTTTTGATATTCTTACTTCTTGCTTGGTTAATTTTAACGGGTCAAATTTAATTTCAATTGATGATTATGATGGGAAACGTGTTCATGAGATGGTTTGTGCATATGGGTACTGGTCAGATTTGATACTCAATGAAACAATTGCTTGTATACTAATCAAAGGTGGTGTTGCTGGTACTTCTTGGATATTGTTTGTTAAAAGTCCTGAGAGTAGTGTAGCTTGGAGTTTGAGCTGTGGCAGATTTGATTTTCTCGGGCAACTTAAAAGGGGTAAGGTGATTTACAAATTAATAGTCGTTGAATGTCTCTTCCTTATCTTCGGTTATGTGCATAGGATGTTTGATCGTGGAAAGGGATTCAAACTTTTTCTTGGGTATTTTTATTTGAATGATTCATTTGAATTCTGTGTTAATACAATTACTTGTTGTGTGAGTATTCTTCTTGGGTCAATTTGGATAGATGAATACAGTGAACATTTAAGACATAAGCTACTGCTAGAGCTTGGGTACCGTTTATTAGACTATTCGAATGTGCTTATCTTTATAGAAAATGGTGATAGCCGTGATGTCAGCAAGCTGTTTGATAGAAAGCGTCAACAAAGCAGTATTCTCTGGACTGTTTTTCTAATTCATATAACAAAGAAAGATGCTTCTGGGAAAGCTCAAGAATTTTTTGATCAACTTCACTATACTGGAAGATGGAGTTGGAGTGGTGAATTAGGTTCTGTCACCTTGCATCTGCGGTGCGGGTTACTTAATAAACTGGTCACTCATTTTGTGATACAAGGGAGTGTAAAGGTACAAAATTCTGTTGACAACATGGCTGATCAAGTAGTTGGCAGTTTGAGTAGAGTTTTTCTGTGGAAAACTCCCTTGATGGAGCTTAGTTATTTCTGGGGTTGTGCATATGAAGCGAAATAAATCTATAGTTGGACGAGAATTCTTTCCAGGTTACCTAGCTCTACAGAGTGTGGTTGTAGCAAATGGAGTTTCAACATGGATTTATATGATGGTGAATCTGCTTATGAGATGAATTTGGAACTAGGGTACCATTTATTTATGTTATTTTGGAATTCAAATGTGTCGGAGTTTGTTCAAAGTGGAGAAAAGCGAGTTGCCAGCAAGCTGAGTGACGAAATACAACCGCAGGATACGGTTTTCTGCATTATTGTGAGACTTCATATGACAAAAGAATATGAATTTTGCAGTGCAGGTGAACTAATTCTTCAGATTCATCATGACAGTAGATGGAGTACCATGGCTAATTGTTTAATAATAATTCTGAGCAATGCAAAATGTTTCCATTGTAGCCTGGATGTTTCTTGGAAGGTATATGATAGAGGAAGGTTGCGAGAATTGAATAAAAGGTATTCTTATTACGTTAGAAGCAGTTTTGAAACCAATTTTATTATACTTAATTTTTGTCTGATGGTTCTTAATGGACCGATTTTAACGAATAAACTCAATGCACCTATGGTATACATGTTGATTACATACTTCATGTATGAACTAGAATTTTCATTGGTGAATTCGAATACGTTTTTAATTGCTAAAAATGGTGTAAGTTTTTATTATACTAAATGGTTAGTGAAATTGTCACATAGAGGTGGTATCACCAATTATAGTCGAAGTTTGTTTGACCGGGGTAAAGATTTTGACGTACTTAGAAGTGGGAATTTTGTATATGATCTAATTTTGGAATTTGTGTACTGCTCTAAATTGTTATTCGAGTATTAATGTTCCTTTTTGTTGGGTATAAATGGTGAAGTTCGTAATGCCAGTACGCTGGGTGGCGAACTGACACAACTAAGAAATGCTCAAAGGGATAAATTGAGGCTCCAATTGACAAGGGACAACAAGTATGGCGATGAATGTATGGTCACTGCTTTACAACCTAGAGTACCTAGTTCTAGGGTTTGTGGTATTAATGCTTGGTGTTTAAGCTGGAACGAATTCATTATACGAGTAGTAGGAATCATTGACAAGGCTAACCCTACCAGTTATTCTTCTATTACAAATGATACTGTGTTTATTAAGGTGGGGATCTTAAGTATGGGTTCATGGCCGCCTGATGTCAGTGCTGAGATGAAAGATCAGGACCTCATATCAAAGATTCAATTAGGGGTAATATGGTACAATTTAGGGTCATGTAGTGTTGATGAAGGCGGTATTACGTCAGGGTTCACTTTTGGTTATGGGTGGCAGCAATTACTCTCAAGTTCAGGAAGAAATAGTCTGGGCAAGTACTTTCTAATGGTAGTTGAATTTATTAATGAATATAAACACCAATTGCAATTCTTCAGGACTAACGTCACAACAATAAAGCCAGATATGAGGCATTATGTTGCAGGAATAACTCAAGAATTTACGATCACTACAATACAGTTAGGATCCAATGCTTTCGGAAGTATAAATTCATCTTTTGGATGCCAAACTGAAATGATCATGCACAAGTTCAGAGGTAAAGAGATACTTCTGGTGCCAATTTGGAGTCTTAACACCTACTGTCCTTCCCCAGTAACTCCTCTCGAAGTCTATGCCCAAGTCTATATCACAATTGATGTCCAAGTTCTCCTAGTTGCAGACTACAGTAGTTGTGCAACTTGCTTCAATATCTGTGCAAAAGTTTTTGTCATTGCCATCTTGCAAATAGGTTTAGCAGAGAATGAATTTATTTCATTATTTAAGGTGATGGAGGACCACACATTTGTCACACATGGCTTTGAACATTTAAAGGCACTATCCATTGTAAAAGGTAAGTAGCTTGACATACATGCCATCAGTGCAATTCATGTCATTATCGAAAGAGAATGGCTTGATGTGTTTGTAGTGAGAATATGTTTGCAACTACGGGTTTTTATACAAGCCAGTTGCAGGGTAGAAATGATGCGGAACAATGATCATACCATGCTGGTTATGAAAAGGGATCTCATATACTCAAGGGTGCTGATATCGTCCATTGCCATGCTAATTTTGAAGTTGTTATTCTTGGTTGCTATGGAATCATTGGCATACATGGTTACAGGTATCCATCTATGTCATTGTCCGAGAAGCAACAACTATGTATTCCTCCATCCTAGCTTATCCCAACTTCATATCAAGGTCACATTCACATCTTTTACTGCATTGGACAAGGAGCTGCGTCAGCTGCCTTCGGAGTCCAACTCGTTTAACATCCTTGAGGACAAGGATGATTTAGAGGGGTGTGTATTTGTCATGTCCCATTCTTATAGGGCACCCATATATAAGGGCACCCTGGATGTAATTAGTTATGTTAGCATATGCGGCTGGCACATGTGCCATTATTATGCCATAGTATATGTACTGACTCTGTAATCCTCTTTCGGACAATGAATAAAATTTTTGTTGTGTTTTCTTCTTCCCTCAATTGAGGTTTATCTTCAATTTCTACAGTGTAGATCATGTAGGATTGATCCTGGTTACTTATTTGTAGTGTGGATCACTATAAACACTTCGTCTCATCGTTTGTGATTCCGCGATATCTTTTTTTGCGTCGATTAAGATTATTGTGAGGTGATCAATATAGGTTGTTCTTCGGGAATATAAGTCCGGGTTATTGATTGGTTCATGTTCACCTTGATTTATCAAAAGACGGAACAAAACTCATAGGTTTATTCGTGGGAGATGGATTTATATATTCTGTAGACTTTTCTGTGTGATACAGATTTGTTTATTAAATTCTTCGACTTTGGGTCGTAGCAACTCTTAGTTGTGGGTGAGATCATCTAAGGGAATCAAGTACGTAGCATCCTGCTGGGATCAGAGGCATAGGAGCATAACTGTATCTTGGATCAGTGTGAGATTGTTTGGGGTTCAACTACAGTCCAGACCGAAGTTAATTTGGAGTAGGCTAGAGTCTGTAGCGGCTTAATACATTGTGTTCAATCTGGACTAGGTCCCGGGGTTTTTCTGCATGTGTGGTTTCCTCGTTAACAAAATTCTGGTGTATGTGTTATTTCTATTCCGCATTATATTTGTTTATATAATTGAAATATCACAGGTTGTGCGTTGTTCAATCAATTAGAATATCCGACCTTTTGGGTTGTTGATTTAAACTGATTGACACTTTGATATTGGTCTTTGGTACCATCCAAGTTATCTCTCTTTGACAAAGACTCGCAGATTTCTATTTGCTTGAATAAAGATCAAATCGAGAGATTAAGATATAAACTCTTTGATATACTTTTCATCTAGATTGAGTCTAACTGTCTAGTTGATTCTCTAGAAAGTATATTGGAGTTTGTCCATAAAGATTACTAATCGAATTGTTGGGTGTGGTTGTTAGACCCCCGCTTTTTCACTTCCTTTTACAAATCTTTTGCTAAGGAAAACCCATACAGATAGGCCGTTACTTTATCTACGACTTCATCTAATGCTTCACTTAAGAAGACTACAATTCCTTCTGGAATTAAGCGTTTATCTTTGGAAGAGCAACGATAAAGACGTGAACAAGGTCTTTGTTTCAATTGTGATGAGCAATATAAGTCTGGACATATTTGTGCAAAATCATTAACTTCTAGATTATAAATTCTAGAGATGGATCTTGAATCCAACTCTGAAGATGACGAATAAACAACATAATCTAATAAAGAAGAGATGGTTACTCCTGCAACTGCAAACCAAATGCATCATGAACTCACAATCTCTTTCCATGTTCTTACTGGTTCTTCTTTTCCTAAAACCATGAGAATCACAGGCTACATTACAGGTCAGACGCTCACAGTTCTCATTGATTCTAGATCAACTCACAATTTCTTACATCCTAACATAGCTAAGAGATGTGGAATTTCTACTAAGTTGATTGATAATACTATGAGCGTTCTTGTTGGTAATGGAGGAATTCTTAAAACTCAAGGATCTTGTTCTGATATTTGTCTCCAATTACAAGATTATCGGTTCACTACTGAGTTTTTTCTATTAGCATTAAGTGGTTGTGAAGCAGTGCTTGGAGTGCAATGGTTAAGAACTTTGGGTAATATCTATTGGGATTTTGAGAAATTATACATGAAGTTTACTATCGAAGGTAATGAACATACTTTGGTGGGTAACAAGTCAGCTTTAGTTATGCTACTTGATAGTACTCAAATGCAGAAGGTTTTTCAAAACACTCACCATGGATTTCTACTTCAATTGGTCACACACTCAGCTTCATCAGAGGATAACTCTCAGGTAAACATAGAAGTTTCGGATATACTATTACGTTTTTCTGATTTGTTTGCATCAACTATTGGTTTACCACCCAAAGAGAGCATGATCGCCGTATAACTTTACTGCCTAACTCTGCACCAGTGAATGTTACACCGTATAGATATCCATATTTTCAAAAAGAGGAGATGGAGAAAATTGTTTCTGAACTCAAGGACGCAGGGTTAATTAGAGCTAGTTCTAGTCCTTTTTCATCTCCTTTCTCTTAGTTCGCAAAAAAGATGGATCGTGGCGTATGTGTGTGGATTATAAAGCACTAAATAAAGCTACTGTCAAAGATAGATTTCCCATTCCAATTGTGGATGAGCTTCTTAATGAATTATATGGTGTAACAATATTCTCCAAGATGGACATGAGATCTGGTTATCATCAGATTCGTCTACACCAAGATGATATACATAAAATAACTTTTCGTACACATGATGGACATTACAAATTTTTGGTAATCCCATTTGGGTTGTCCAATGCTCCTGCGACTTTCCAAAGTTTGATGAATGATAAGATCTCCTGCATCACAAATTGGCCTATTCCGACTACAGTTAAAGCTTTGCGTGGTTTTTTGGGTTTGTCTGGTTACTATCGTAAATTTGTGAAGGATTATGGCAAGATTAGTGCTCCACTTACACGATTACTGAAGTTGGATGCATTTGTATGGACTACTGAAGCTACTACAACATTTTACAATCTCAAAAAGTCTTTAACTAGTACACCAGTTCTAGCACTTCCAAATTTTACAAAGGAATTCTGTTTGGAATGCGATGCATCAGGTAATGGGCTTGGAGAAGTGTTACTACAAACTAAAAGACCTATTGCTTATTACAATAAATCTCTTTCGGGTAAGAATCTTAACCTTTCAGTTTATGACAAGGAGATGTTAGCTATAGTGAATGCAGTTCATAAATGGAGACCTTATCTGGTTGGTCCGCACTTTAAAATATATACTGATCATAGAAGCCTTAAATACTTCCTTGAGCAACGTATCAATTCAGTGGAAAAAAAAAGTGGTTGTCCAAATTACTTGGTTATGATTATGAAATCATTTACCGCTCTGGAGCATCAAATATAGCAGCTGACGCATTATCTCGTGTTAATGATTGTCAATTAATGGCAATTACTACACCTATTTTCTCTGGAATCATTGACATTGTCCAAGAATATCATAATGACACTGAGCTAAGTATTATTATTGCCAAATTGCGTGATTAGCAAGATTATGTACCACACTATTCGTATACATATGGAGTTCTTCGTTATAAAATAGAATTGTGGTAGTATCCACATCTTTATGGTGCACTAAGCTTTTGGACGAATTTCATTCAAATCCAACTGGTGGCCATGCTGGTTATCTGCGTACATACAAGCGTCTTCAACAAAAATTGTATTGTCCAGGCATGAAGAAGTCAGTCAAGGATTATATAGCTTCTTGTGATACTTGTCAATGCAACAAGGCTGAATCCATATCTCCTCCAGGCTTACTTCATCCTTTGTCAATACCTACTGATATTTGGTTAGAGATTTCTATGGATATCATAGATGGCCTTCCACCATCTAATCGAAGAACATCTATTCTAGTAGTGGTGGATCGTTTGTCCAAATATACGCATTTTGTGGCTCTTATACATCTTTATTTAGTTAATATTGTAGATGAAGTTTTTGTTCGTGAAATAGTTCACTTACATGGAATGCCCAAGAGTATAACAAGTGATAGGGATTCAATTTTCATGAGTCACTTTTGGGAGTCCTTCTTTTCTTTTCAGCACACTCAACTATGTCGAAGTTCTGCATATCATCCACAATCTGATGGCCTGACTGAGGTTACAAATAGAACTATAGAATGTTATTTACGTTGTTTTGCTGGAATTAAACCAAGTGATTGGCTGAAGTGGCTGCCATGGGTTGAGTGGTGGTATAATACTAGATATCATATAGCAATCAAAATGATCCCTTACCAAGCTCTTTATAGCAGACTTCCTCCAATAATTTCAAGGTATATCTCTAACTCTACTATTGTGCATGATGTGGATGTAGTTCTCTAAGCTAGAGATCAAGTTTTGATGATTCTGAAATCTAATTTACAATATGCTAAGTCAAGAATGAAAGCATATGTTGATGCGCATAGAACTGAAAGAAGTTTTCAGTTAGGGATTTGGTTTTTCTTAGGCTACAACCATATCATCAGACAACCGTAACTTCATCATTTTCGAAGCTTTCACCTAAATTTTATGGACCATTTAAGGTCTTGGAAAAAATTGGAACTGTGGCTTATTGATTAGAGTTGCCTATCTCTAGTAGAATTCACCCCGTGTTTCATGTTTCACTTTTGAAACTAAAACTTGGAGTATCTGAGATAGTGCAGATTGAACTGCCTGTTACAGACGACTATGAGAAGTGGGAACCTGAATCCATCTTAGACCTCAAGATGTATAAGAAAGGTGTTGTTGCTGGTACAAAATGGCTCATCAAATGGAAAGGTCGTGCAACTGAGGAGGCAACATGGGAGGATGTGGATGAAATACTATTGTGTTTTTCAGAGTTTCAGACTTGAGGACAAGTCTTTTTTTTTTTAGCAGGATGGGATGTTGTGATACCAACACCTCTACACGTATTTTCCTCTTTTAGCTTTACCTTATTTAGCTTGTTTTGGTTAAGGAAGTTATTCAATTATAGTTAGAAGTCGGTTAGTTGCTTAGAATTGCTGCGCAGGCTTGATTACCAAGTAATTTTAACTATATATATTCGAGTCCCGTAACTCTGAATTACAAGAAATTACAATTAATCTTTTCAAAACCCTCTCTGATATTCTCCTTCTCTCAATTCTCTCTTAATTCTCTCTTTTTCTTCGTCCAAAACACTTGCTTTTCTTGTAAGTTAGAGTTCTCTGATAGTTGCTAAGGTCTTGAACCATAACAATATCATAGTCTTGCTAAAATTCTAGTTAAAACCCTAGCTTCTGGTAATCTGGTTAACAA